>RXIC02000057.1:0-54921 GCA_003952965.2 Morella rubra | reverse complement strand
CGCCTATGCACCAACAAGGATACCGGACTATGTTCCAATCAATGTCACCGTTAATTGCTCCTGCGGCGATCGGCACGTGTCGAAGGATTACGGACTGTTCGCCACCTACCCTCTCCGCCCCGGTGAAGATTTGTCCTCTGTGGCGGCGGAGGCCGGTGTGCCTGCCCAGTTGCTGGAGAAGTACAACCCTGGGTCGAATTTTAGTGCCGGTTCTGGGCTGGTCTTTGTGCCCGTAAGAGGTTAGTACCTATTGAGAGTCACAAATAGTCGTAGAAAAGACCATAGGATTAATTTATCATCTTCTATATCGTGATATTTTTTTATAATCCCTGATCATTTTTCTTTTTTCCCGTTTTCCACATTCTATAGAATATGGATACTTAAATGTGTGTCAATAAAGTTAGACAATTGGACAAATATGTTTACTCTCATCGTTCCTTTTTTTGGCATTCAACCTCGTAAACGTCGCTGGAGGAACGGAAGACTAAAAAAGCTGGTCTCGTGGCATCTATGGTCCATGGTCTCATACTTACTGGTTAAATATACTTTATACCCTTTAATTATGGGTCTTGATATTTTAATCTATTATTTTTATCACATTATACACCCAACAATTATTGATTTATGATATTTTACATTATTCTTTAAAATTTTTGGTTAATTTAGACGAAAAATAATTTTTTAATGTGTGAAATGATAATTTTATCTTCATAATTCTCTTGGTACTAACTATTTTATGAAAATAAAATTGTAATTTTAGAGATAAAAAAAATTTTCGAAAAATTTTAATAAAGGATTTAAAGTGTCTTAAATAGATAGTTGTTAAGTACAATATAACAAAAATAATATATAAGAGTGCATAGTATATTTATTCTTAATATTTTCGAACACAGGATCCTTTACCTTCCTTTTCTTAGTTAATCATTCAGAATACGAAAAGAAAAAAACGAGGAGAAGATATACTATACACATTTAGGATTTACCCTCTAAATAAATGAATTTAACATATTACATCTGAATTTATCAAATATGTTTTCAATTCAATTTGAGTCCCCGACACCTATTTTGACGATGAGATCTGGCAGTTAATTAGGGTTTACTGTGTAACAAGTACTTCCGAGTGCAAATTATAAAAGGGGTGATAAATTGTAAGTTTCCCAGAAAAAAAAAAAACAGATAAACACAGTTACCAAACGCAAGAATATTTGCCAGTTGCCACTTTCTTTTTTTCAAGAAGACTTCCAAGGTGGTGGTGGTGGTGGTGGGTGCCGTATCACTTTTAACGGTGCTGTGGCATTTTTTGGTCTATAAAGAATTATGAAAATCCATCACGATCCAATCTGCTAGTGACCTATTGCTGCAAGTAATCCTTACATAAATTGTATTTTATTTAGCCCTCATAATTTTCCATTGTCTGCTTTAAAGAGTCGTTAGGTACGCCCAACTAGTTTGTGCGATCTGGTCGGCATTCATTTTCCATCTATTATTTGTGTTTTGTTTGACATTACAACCATGCGGGAAATTTTTTTGTTATCATGGTTGAATATCTAGTCTTCCAATCTTAGACAATGTCCTGGGGCCCTTTCCATGTCGTTTAAGGTGGTGAGCATCTGGACCTCTGAGGAGGGCTACCTCAGGAAGGACTAGAAGTTATTAAGGAGCATCTTCATATTGTACTAAAATGTTCAACCAAAAGGTTGACGAAATTGGCGGAGAGCTTGACTCCTATATAAATCAAAGTTAAATGTTTTATATCATACGTACTAAGTCCAAAACCTAGTTAATAGGTGTTTCTAATGCTTTTCTACGTCCAGCTGAAATGAAAAAGCAAGAAACAAATGAAAAAACAAATAATCCCGAGACTGCTGTTGTTTCAGAGTTTTTCTTATCTAATGTATATCAAATTCATAATTGTTTGCTAAGATAATATGACAAATCACTGCAAGGAACACTGAAATTATAGAAGTAAAAAACCGTTGTATTCAGAAAAAGCAAAAAAAAAAGAAAAAAAAAAAAAAGAGGACTGTCTTCGGTTAGTCGTTGGCCAGGGAGAATCATTCGTTGCATTCATTCTGAAGTTTTGCTTTTGGTATTTTGCAGATGAAAACGGGAAATATCCACCGCTAAAGTAAGTGTACCATCTTCAGATGCTCTCAAATTGCGATGAAAACTATAGCATGACGTATGCGTTTAACACTTCTTCAGCTTTTGACTTACAAATGCACCACATTGTCCTGTTTTCTCCTTTTTTTCAGGGAAGGTTGTTGTTTCTTCTTTCTCGCGAAATTGATTCGATGTAGCTTGGATTTCCTCCCTTTTGGTCTATGAGGTCAAACGTGCTATGCCAAGATCGGTTTTGATGTTTTTTGAAGCTTACACTACAATAGCATTTCAAGCAGGTATTTCGGGTGGAGCTACTGCTGGCATATCTGTTGCAGGAGTGGTTGCAGCTTCATTTCTGGCATTTTGTCTATATGCTGGTGTTTATAGAAGGAAGAAGGCTGTGAAGGCCTCATTTCTTCCCGCAGCACCAGAAGATCAGTGTGTTCAACAGAAAGAGGGTAACCCTTCTGGTAATGATACAAATGACCTAAGTTACAACATGTTCTTTTGGAACAAGCATTTTGTCTGTCTATCCTTCCATCCTTTGATATTCATCTGTCCCGTACATTTTATTACTTAAGTGCATTTGTAATGGGAGGCTACTCTTTGCCTGTGACTACAGTTTAGCTACAATAAGGGTCGTTCATCCTCCTAGGTCAAACTATTTATGAGGTTTCAATAAAAAGGAATAGTAACTTGCAAAAGATCTATTGCTGGTATCATTGAATTGCAAGATCATGGCGTTCTCACCTCTTACCCTATTAAGAATCCGAGTTCTTTCTTGCTATGATGTAGATTTTGGTGACTACCAGAGTCAAGTTGGAATTATGAATGTTTTAGTAATTCATATGCCCCTGTATCCTGGTATAGGTTCTGGAAGTGCGTTGGAGAAAGCTTCAGAATCAGTCGCGCTTGTTGGTGTTGGTTCACTGGGGCTTGAAGGTAGTGCTGTAGATAAATCAGTTAAGTTCTCATATGAAGAGCTTGCAGAGGCTACTAACGACTTCAGCATTGCAACTAAGATTGGGCAAGGTGGCTTTGGATCAGTTTACTATGCAGAACTGAGAGGAGAGGTTTATTGTCCTGCTCTTCTATTTCATAAGCCAACTTCTATATACGTACGTTCAAACCATTAATGTAACACAAGTCCATTGGCTTGAAAGCACAATGGTAAGAGTAACAGGTCCGCTGACATCTCACATCTCCGATGCCAACTGAAGTCTCTTGGCATTTTGGACCACACATCCATACTGCCATCAATTAAATAAGTTCAAACTGTTGTATCACATTTCAGACTTTGAGAATTAAAAAACGCAGTTTTTGGGCTCGCCTACTGTCTCTGTTTATTTTTCAGCAAATGATCGTATTTCCACGTTGAAATTTTAAGTATTTGCCACCCTCCTCAACCTTCTGTTGCAACATTGAGTGGTTGCTCCTTCCTCCTACATATGCAGAAAGCTGCAATTAAGAAGATGGATATGCAAGCATCGGAAGAATTTCTTGCTGAACTGAAGGTTTTAACACATGTTCATCACTTGAACCTGGTATTATGCTTTCCCTGTCATTTTATTCATCATTTTTTTTCTTTTTCTTTTTCTTTTTTCTTGTTGGTTATACAATTGGCTAAGGCACTGGAATTATTTGTTATATTATAACTCAATGAATAGCAGGGCATATCTACTTCCTTTCTGTAATATTTGAACTTCATTGGTGTTAAGAGGATTATAGCCCTTTCTTCAATTATTTGCCAGCATGTAAGTGACATGACACACTGCTCCTCTAGAAAAGCTTGCTTAGTTAATGTCAAGTTGGTTATTTTTTCCCAAAAGCCGCCTACATTGTGTTTTTATCCTGTTGTGGCTATACATATTTATCCTGAAGTATGTTAAAACTTCATGCAGGTTCGCTTAATAGGCTATTGTGTGGAAGGCTCCTTATGCCTAGTTTATGAGTACATTGAGAACGGCAACTTAAGTGAACATCTACGTGGCTCAGGTGACAAGGATAGGGAATCTAGTCGTAGAACATCTCATCTCTATCACTTTATGTTCATGGTAGTATATTGTTCTTTTGGTTTCAGGGAGGGAACCATTGTCATGGTCAACCAGAGTTCAAATTGCTTTGGATTCATCTAGAGGACTTGAATATATCCACGAACATACTGTTCCTGTCTACATCCACCGTGACATCAAATCAGCAAATATATTGATAGACAAGAATTTCCGTGCAAAGGTTGTAAATGTTGCTTATAGCTAGTAGCTCCGACATCCCTTTTGTTATTCTAACCTTTTTGCTTTGTTACAGGTTGCAGATTTTGGGCTAACAAAACTAACTAAATATGGAAAGTTTTCTTTGCCAACAGGTCTTGTGGGTACATTTGGTTACATGCCTCCGGAGTAAGAATTTTCATATAATTTTATTTGGTACTCTGTCTAAAATACTTAGGAATTTTTACTTTACAAATTTTTGTTCTCTTTCTTACATATCCATATCAGATATTAACAAAAAAGAATTTGCCAATAACCAATTAAGCTGATTGAAGCGTTTTTTTCGCAGATATGCCTATGGGGATGTTACCTCCAAGGTAGATGTATATGCTTTTGGGGTTGTACTGTATGAACTAATATCTGCCAGAGGAGCTATTCTCAAGACAAACGAATATGGTCCTGAAGCAACGAGACTTGTTACCTTGGTTGTTTTTCCGCCCTCCCTCTACTTACTGGTTATGGAATATTTACTTTAAAGGCTGTCCCATGATATTTTACTCAGGTGGTAAATATTGATGTGATGCAGTTTGAAGATATTCTTAGCCGGCCTGATCCAGACGTAGATCTTCCTGGACTCGTTGACCCCAGGCTTGAGGATAATTATCCACTTCACTCAGTCTGTAAGGTGATTTCACATTCAGGCTAATTAGGGATAATTTTGGTAACCTTTTTGTGTTAAAAGCTATTATGGTTGATTTGGTGGCAGATGGCCCACCTTGCCAAAGCTTGCACACAAGTGAAACCTCAACTAAGGCCAAGCATGAGGTCTGTGGTGGTTGCTCTAATGACTCTAACTGAGGATTGGGATGTTAGTTCTTTCTATGAAAATCAAGCACCTCTAATGTCACCGAGGTAAGCTCATGAAGCCTCATCCTGCAGATGTGATGCCTGTAAGAATAATGTCCTAAAAAAAATAATTTATTTGAATAATAATTATTTAGATGCACATGTGTATATTTATTTATTGGGTAATATGTTGTGACATAAAATGTTACACATATATTATTGAGTGACATTGTAGAAAAGTCATGCAAATGATTAATGAATCAAAGACTGGAGTATGACTTTCAGTTCTTTATTCACTTGATGTTTTATTCCAGACTCTTGTGCCTCTATTTAATAGGATGATGGACTTCGTCATTGAGGTAGTGATCTTAAGCAAACGAGTGAATGTAATGTAAGAGTACATGCATTGAACGAGATCAAATATGAATACCTTCTGGAAGTGATCACTGATGTTGAGAAGATATTCAACATAATTAGTTTATTGATATCCTTAGACCTGAGAAGTTATTATGGATCTATTTATTGTGTACTTGTGCTTAGACCGAGTCATTTGGTGATGATCTTTCTAGGTCAAAGATTCCAAATAACGTTAGGTCTTGTACATAACAAATAAGTTTGTATAAATTCTCAAAAAGAAATCCACCAGTCTCTTTATAGGCAGTATATTCAATATATTTGTGTAGGGTTGGACTAGAAAAGAATCCATTGGCCAATGGTATTTTGTGAAAATATTTTTGAAATTATATATATATATATTATTTATTTATTTGTGAAATTATTTTGGAAACAATTGATAGTCTAACGAGTTATAGATTGTGAATTGAGAATTATATGTGTTAGAGACTTAATCGGTTGATATGATTCCGATCTTATTGAGTCATGTGGAATATAATATAGTGGAAGGATAAATAAACGAATAATTAATAGCATAAGAGATTTCACAATTTAATCTCAAATACTTGGGGGTAAATTGTGATATGTTAATGGACATGATCACAATTAGTAGAAGCCTAAATTTTGAAATAAAAGAATAGAAGGGAAATAATGGAAAAGAGTTTTTTCATGTGATCCTATGGCTGAGATTTGATATCCATAACGATCCAACGCTATATCGCAACTAGGATTTAGAAAAAGACTATAAGATTTATTTTTCTAGACAGTTGGCCATTATGATTTTAGAAATCATGTGATGGCTGTGAGGTGTGAAAAGGAAGGAGGCAGAGCATCATGAGCTGCTTAGTTGTGAAATCAAACGACTCAAGGTGTGAGATTAACAAGATCTGAAGATTATCAAAAATTGAATATTCAATCGCACAAGTTCAAGTCATTTGTCAAGATCAAATATGATAGTTTCTGACAAACTTTCAATGCCTTGACAAGTGGCTTCTCGAAGAGAGAGTTCTAGCTTTTGATTTTTGATGTATCTGTAATATGTAAGTATCTTCCTCCAAGTAGAATATCTGAGACAAGGCTGGGGCTGATTTATTTTGATTTGTTATATCTTCTCAAGATTTTGATGTGCTATAGTCACCATGAACGTGTCACCTGGTGTGTATATTTCCTTACTATTTGAACATCTTTTATTTATTTATTTTTTGGTGTTAAGAAAAGTTCTATAGATGGTTGTATTGTGGTAACATACAGGTAAACCATGGACATTGAGAATAGTTACCCCATCCTAAATTGGCTTTGGTTTTCGCTCGTGAAAGCAAGTGAACTCTCTCACCTTGGTCATCATTGAAATGTATTTAGTTTTACCATTACATCAAAGAATACAAAACTATAAAATCAACGACCCTTGTTAAATAAAATTATTCTAGAGACGAGATATGTAAAGACAAACAGCCATATTGTTGAAGACTAGACAACCATAGCTAAGAAATAAGTAGATAAATTACAGTTTTTCTTTTGTAAGCAAGCATAGCATCCATACCAAAAATCAGTACATTGGAGGGTGGAGAACCCTACAAACAACCCCAAATAACCATTGCACTAAATAGAAAAAAAAAAAAAAAAAAAAACAAGCACTTGGCCATGGTCAAGGCCGCCATCATGAAGGCGGTTGACTGGAGAACTCAAGCGGCATTGGAGTCATCTGTAATAATCACGAACTAGAAGCGAAATCGCTACAGGGAAGAAACAATGACAAATCTGGAGGCGGTTTAATGGGGCACCACACTAACATCTAAGAGCAAGAGAACTAGATGACTTTGAGCAAAAGCTAGAAGAAAACTCAAAAAGAGCCAAAATAGGGAAGGTGAGTGAGATCTACGTGCCGTCTAGATCTATGCACCACCCTAGACGACATATGAGGAGCACACGCTCGAGGACGAGCCCCGAACAAGATGGAAGTGGAAGATCGGAGAACCGTAGGAGGTTGGTAGGGCGCGTGCACGGTGGTCGGGCACCAGAAGCGGTAGATATGTTCTTCTCCCTAGAATATTAACCCTTAAAGAAGAAAATTTGTACAGAGAAAGAAAGAGAACATAGTGAGGGAGGGGCGAGGGAGAAGAAGGTAAGAAAAGGAGAAGGAGGAAGGGGGAAGGAGCCGAAGCTCGGTCTCTCTTCTTCAGTGAATGCAATAAAAGGGGTGAGTGGGAACAAGACGCAAGAGAAAAGAACGAGAGGTTGAGAGGAAGAGTATAGATAAATTATAGTTGATATTAAAGTTTTGTTGGACTTTAAGAATTTTGCATGTTTTTATTGGTGTTTATATCATTGAAACGATACACAATTATCATTCTGCATAAATGTTTTCTAGGTGATTATAGTTTTATAAATATGAATTTGTATCAAACCACTATAATTTAATAGAGTTAGGCTTGCAAAGATGCTTACTTCGCTCATGTAACAAGGTTGAAAACAAAGGTAGATGCATAAGTCCAACAAGGAAAAAGTACGTGATCATCTTTGTTCATTCTTATCATTTTTCGACTTTTTATCTTGAAGGTCCTACATGACATACCTTGTAGGCCTGCTAGATACGTCACAAAACAAATTTAATAAGGTTCCACCCATTCCCAATTCATGGTTAGGTAGCTTAGGCCTTGAATTGAGTGTTTTTTTTTCCCATGAGGAAATCTCTCCCCTTGACTTTTGTGCATCAGATTGATAGATATAGCTCAACTAAGAGATTGACTAAAAACATGCAGTAGCGATGGAACCACTTGTGAATTTTATTTATTTTATTATATTTAATTTATTAAAAATAAAACGATGGCGTTTTCTTACATCGTTTTGATTGGTGGATTTTATAAAAATAAAACTCCTTCAATGCACAAATGCATAAGAAGAGAAGTGACGTAGTTTCTCTTTACGAAGAAATTGCGTTGTTTTAAGGGGCCTGAAATCCTAACATTTTCGATGTTCTCTCCATTTTTCTCCCCCCTTTCCCCCATTGTTCACCCCCTCTCCCAATTTTTCTTTCTATTCACCCTCACACCCGAGCTCTGTCACGCCTCTCTCTCATCTCTTTGGGGCTTCGATGATGCATATCTTCTCTCCCTCCCTCTCTCTCTCAGCGTTGCTTTTGCGATTTCTAGGAGTTTGTTCTTCTTTTTGCGATTACTATTTCTAGGGCTTGTTGCAATTTGAATCTGATTGGAGGGCAAAAAGTGAAAAACTACCACAGGGCCTATTGAACAATTGAATCAATCTTTTAGTCCAAGTATAGTTAGACAAAAAAAAAAAAAAAAAAAAGGGACTTATCAGCGAAGCGAATGACAGAATTCAAAGTCCCCCATTCACCCACTAAACACGATTTATCATATTTTCTAGAGTTTGAACGGAAATTTTTGAACGTGGACAAAGCATTCGGACAATGGCTAAAATGTTATTTGTACCTCCCTTAAAACAACATAAAAAAACCAACTAACCAATCAATCAATCATAGTGTCCGTACCGTTCACCAATTCACATGAAGCAAAATTTTGACCACCCGTGCAAACACCTGGCAAAATCCTCTTCCTCAATCAATCGCTTGACGGCCGCCCTGTCTAGACCGTGACTTTTGGCCTAGCGATTGTTTTTTTTTTTTCTGTCTAATTGCAGTGTTTTTATGGAGTGTTTGTAGGGGTCCCAGTCCCTCACTGATTTTTGGTGTTAATCACAACTATATATATTTTGCTCATAAACAAGTAAACCGTCTAAGTCTCTGGCACATCAAATCCTCTCCCTCTTCCCCTCTTCTCTTCTTCCCTTCGCGCTTCCAATTATGATCTCACTCCCAAAGTGGAAACTCCCACTCACACTCTTGGCCTTCCATTATCTCCTCTTGTTACTTCCCAAAGCCCAAGCCAAGTGCAGAACTGGCTGTCCCCTTGCCATAGCCTCATACTATGTGTGGCAAGGTTCAGACCTCCTTATATTAGCAACATCTTCAGCCAACAAATACCCAAATCCTCAAATACAATCCAAACATCACCAACATAAATTACGTCCGATTTGGTACCAGAATTAACGTGCCCTTCTCATGTGACTGCTTGAACGGTGACTTCTTGGGCCATACCTTTTCTTACGTAACCCAGTCTGGCGATACTTACGACTCGATTGCTCAGACTACTTTTTCTAACCTCACCACCGAGGTCTGGGTGCAGCGCGTGAACGCATATGCACCAACAAGGATACCGGACTATGTTCCAATCAATGTCACGGTTAATTGCTCCTGCGGCG
This sequence comes from Morella rubra, assembly GCA_003952965.2. Classification (NCBI taxonomy): domain Eukaryota; kingdom Viridiplantae; phylum Streptophyta; class Magnoliopsida; order Fagales; family Myricaceae; genus Morella; species Morella rubra. Next base: position 45,094 of record RXIC02000057.1, on the reverse strand, counting down.
ATCGGCACGTGTCGAAGGATTACGGATTGTTCGCGACCTACCCGCTCCGCCCAGGTGAAGATTTGTCCTCAGTGGCGGCGGAGGCCGGTGTGCCTGCCCAGTTGCTGGAGAAGTACAACCCCGGGTCGAATTTTAGTGCCGGTTCTGGGCTGGTCTTTGTGCCGGCAAGAGGTTAGAAAACAAATAGTAATAGAAAAGACCCTAGGATAATTTGTCATCTTCTATATCGTGATAATTTTTTTTAATCCCCTGATCATTATTCTTTTTCTCGTTTTCTACATTCTGTGGATACTTATGATGGGTCAATTGACTTTAGACGAGTGGACAAATTTGTTCCTCTTATCGTTCGTTTATTTTGTCTTCGATCGCGTACACATCGCTGGAGGCTGCACGGAAGACTTAAAAAGCTGGTCTCGTCGACACGGCATCTATGGTCCATGGTCTTTACCTGGTCCATGCTCTCTACCAATCAAATACGCGTTCTTATCTAATGTATATCAAAATCATAATTGTTTGCTAAGATAATATGACAAATCACTGCATGGAACACTGAAATTATAGAAGTAAAAAACCTTTGTATTAAAAAAAAAAAAAAAGAAGACTTTCTTCTGGTTAGTCATTGACCACAGAGAAATGATCCTGATTAAGGCATATTGCCTATAGTTCTATAGTTTATTCGAATTTGAAGCTTTAGGAGACATTAACAGGTAGAATCATTCGTTGCATTCATTCTGAAGTTTTGCTTTTGGTATTGTGCAGATGAAAACGGGAAATATGCATCGCTAAAGTAAGTATACCATCTTCAGATGCTCTGTAATTGCGATGAAAACTATAGCATGACGTATGCGTTTAACACTTCTTCAGCTTTTGACTTACAAATGCACCCCATTGTCCCGTTTTCTCATTTTTTTCAGGGCAGGTAGTAGTTTCTTCTCTCTCTCGAAATTGGTTGGATGTAGCTTGGATTTCCTCCCTTTTGGTCTATGAGGTCAAACGTGCTATGCCAAGATCAGTTTTGATGTTTTCTCAAGCTTACACTACAATGGCATTTCAAGCAGGTATTTCACGTGGAGTCATTGCTGGCATAGTTGTTGCAGGGGTTGCTGCAGCTTCATTTCTGGCATTTTGTCTATATGCTGGTGTTTATAGAAGGAAGAAGGCTGTGAAGGCCTCATTTCTTCCCGCAGCACCAGAAGATCAGTATGTTGTTCAACAGAGAAAGGGTAAACCTTCTGGTTTGATGAGTCATCTCAATGGTTATATTTAGTCATTTCAAGAGAGGCATTTAGATGTAAAATGGTTATTTGGAAAGAGTCACTCATCTGATATCTCAATTGGTAATGATACAACTGACCTAAGTTGCAAAATGTTCTTTTGGAACAAGCATTTTGTCTGTCTATCCTTCCATCCTTTGATATTCATCTGTCTCGTACATTTTATTACTCAACTTATGTGCATTTGTAATGGGAGGCTACTCTTTGCCTATGACTACAGTTTAGCTACAATGAGGGTCGTTCATCCTCCTAGGTCAAACTATTTATGAGGTTTCAATAAAAAGGAATAGTAAGTTGCAAAAGATCTATTGCTGGTATCATTGAATTTCAAGATCATGGCATTCTCACCTCTTACCCTACTAAGAATCCGAGTTCTTTCTTGTTATGATGTAGATTTTGGTGACTATCAGAAGTCAAGTTGGAATTATGAATGTTTTAGTAATTATTATGTCCCTATATCCTGGTATAGGTTCTGGAAGTGCGTTGGAGAAAGCTTCAGAATCAGTCGCGCTTGTTGGTGTTGGTTCACTGGGGCTTGAAGGTAGTTCTGTAGATAAATCAGTTGAGTTCTCATATGAAGAGCTTGCAGAGGCTACTAACGACTTCAGCATTGCAACTAAGATTGGGCAAGGTGGCTTTGGATCAGTTTACTATGCAGAACTGAGAGGAGAGGTTTGTTGTCCTGCTCTTCTATTTCATAAGCCAACTTCTATATACGTACGTTCAAACCATTAATGTAACACAAGTCCATTGGCTTGAAAGCACAATGGTAAGAGTAACAGGTCCGCTGACATCTCCGATGCCAACTGAAGTCTCTTGGCATTTTGGACCACACATCCATACTGCAATCACTTAAATAAGTTCAAACTGTTGTCTCTCATTTCAGACTTGGAGAATTAAAAAACGTAGTTTTTGGGCTCGTCTGCTGTCTCTGCTTATTTTTCAGCAAATGATCGTATTTCCACGTTGAAATTTTAAGTATTTGCCACCCTCCTCAACCTTCTGTTGCAACATTGAGTGGTTGCTCCTTCCTCCTACATATGCAGAAAGCTGCAATTAAGAAGATGGATATGCAAGCATCGAAAGAATTTCTTGCTGAACTGAAGGTTTTAACACGTGTTCATCACTTGAACCTGGTATTATGCTTTCCCTGTCATCTTATTCACCATTTTTTTTTCTTGTTGGTTATACATTGGCTAAGGCACTGGAATTATTTGTTATATTATAACTCAATAAATAGCAGGGCATATCTACTTCCTTGCTGTAATATTTGAACTTCATTGGTGTTAAGAGGATTATAGCCTTTTCTTCAATTATTTGCCAGCATGCTAAGTGACATGGCACTCTGCTCCTCTTGAAAAGCTTGCTTAGTTAATGTCAAGTTGGTTATTTTTTCCCAAAATCCGCATCATTGTTTAGTTATCCTGTGGTGGCTGTACAGTTGTATGTTGAAACTTCATGCAGGTTCGCTTAATAGGATATTGTGTGGAAGGCTCCTTATGCCTAGTTTATGAGTACATTGAGAACGGCAACTTAAGTGAACATCTACGTGGCTCAGGTGACAAGGATAGGGACTCTAGTCATAGAACATCTCATCTCTATCACTTTATGTTCATGGTAGTATATTTTTCTTTTGGTTTCAGGGAGGGAACCATTGTCATGGCCAACCAGAGTTCAAATTGCTTTGGATTCATCTAGAGGACTTGAATATATCCACGAACATACTGTTCCTGTCTACATCCACCGTGACATCAAATCAGCAAATATATTGATAGACAAGAATTTCCGTGCAAAGGTTGTAAATGTTGCTTATAGCTAGTAGCTCCGACATTCCTTTTGTTATTCTAACCTTTTTGCTTTGTTACAGGTTGCAGATTTTGGGCTAACAAAACTAACTAATTATGGAAAGGTTTCTTTGCCAACAGGTCTTGTGGGTACATTTGGCTACATGCCTCCAGAGTAAGAATTTTCATATAATTTTATTTGGTACTCTGACTAAAATACTTAGGAATTTTTACGTTACTAATTTTTGTTCTCTTTCTCACATATTCATACTTCTGGTGCCTTTCTAATTTTATATCAGATATTAGCAAAAACGAATTAGTCAATAACCAATTAAGCTGATTGAAGCTTTTTTTGCGCAGATATGCTCAGTATGGGGATGTTACTCCCAAGATAGATGTATATGCTTTTGGGGTTGTACTGTATGAACTAATATCTGCCAGAGGAGCTATTCTCAAGACAAACGAATATGGTCCCGAAGCAACGAGACTCGTTACCTTGGTTGTTTTTCCTCCCTCCCTCTACTTACTGGTTATGGATTTACTTTAAAGGCTGTCCCATGATGTTTTATTCTAGTGGTAAATATTGACGTGATGCAGTTTGAAGATATTCTTAGCCGGCCTGATCCAAACGAAGATCTTCCTGAACTTGTTGACCCGAGGCTTGAGGATAATTACCCACTTGATTCAGTCATTAAGGTGATTTCACATTCCAGCAGACAAGCAAATTATGGATAATATTGGTAACCTTTTTTAGTGTTAAAAGCTATTGTACGTGGTTGATTTGGTGGCAGATGGCCCACCTTGCCAAAGCTTGCACACAAGTGAATCCTCAACTAAGGCCAAGCATGAGGTCTGTGGTGGTTGCTATAATGACTCTTTCATCTTCAACTGAGGATTGGGATATTCGTTCTTTCTATGAAAATCAAGCACCTCTGATGTCACCGAGGTAAGCTCATGAAGCCTCATCCCGCAGATGTGATGCCTTGACAAGTGGCTTCTCGAAGAGAGAGTTCTAGCTTTTGATTTTTGATGCATCTGTAATATGTAAGTATCTTCCACCAAGTAGAATATCTGAGACAAGGTTGGGGCTGATTTATGTTTATTTGTAATATCTTCTCAAGATTTTGATGTGCTATAGTCACTATGAACGTGTCACCTGGTGTGTATATTTCCTTACTTTTTAAACTTCTTTTATTTATTTATTCTTTGGTGTTAAGAAAAGTTATATAGATGGTTGTATTGGGGTAACATGCAGGTAAACCCTGGACATTGAGAATAGTTTCCCATCCTAATAGCAGGAACATGATTCGGATCTTGGTCAATAACATAGTAAGTACAAGGATTTGCCAGGTGAGACGACATGGAGAAGGAAACCTAGAGATTCTATTTTACCGTCTAAACACAAGCATCTGACCAAAAGAAAGAAAAAGAAATGGAACCATACGAGGGATGGTGGCATCTAGACCTTTACATTTTACATTTCCAGAGCGGAGGAAACCAACAAGCAGAAACTGTCAGATGCTATAGAATTAGAGGAGGCCATATATGACAAAGATTTCTGTCAGTAATCTCAGATACACTACTACGTTGAAGAAGAAACTTGGAGGCTTAACTGAAAAAAAAAAAAAAAAATTCCGGACACTGGAACTCTCAGCTCGAATATGGTCGGTCTAGAAATAAAAAATAAAAATCCGCTATTCTAATCATTAAGCTATCATTAAAGGTTTAAATCCGAGCAGACAAAGCATTATTACAATTGCAAGTGGACAAGGATTTGTTACCGTACCTGATCCTTTTAAGAAACAAAATAAAAACCAACCAACCAATCAATACAGTGATCAGAAAAAACTTTTTCCCGAGTGTTCTAGAGCGCGAGCTCTGCTTTCTCTCTAGAACTTTTCTACTCCCAAACCCTTAGTAGTCTCCCTTTTCACCGTTGTTTCCGGTGTCCTGCTCTTCCCACCGCCCCCCCCCCCTCCCCCCCCCTTTTCTTCTTCTTCCTCTTTTTCTCTTCTCCGCTGCTTCCCCTTTTGTTCGGAATCTAGACGGTTAGATCCCGGTGATTCCGTGTGTCATCGGTGGACATAGACTTGACATACGCTATCTCTTCCTCCAGCCAAGCTTAACCCTACCAGTCCAACATCCTTTGGTTGGCGAGTGGCGTCTCACGCGCCTTTCCAGCCTCGCGTGGATCTCACGCGCCAAACTCTGGGCTCCGTTTTCCGATTTGTTTCAGCAGTCTCGGCAGCCACTTGCCTCTTGGATGGCTCCTGCTTCATGCGGCAAGCCCAACACCACCATGTTACTACCTTCTGGCAGCGCTTGGTGAACACGCGCCGGTCTTTTACGCACTATTTTGGCCTCTCCGCTGTTGTTGGTGGTGTTGATTTCGTCTTGCTGTTGTTGTTTTTGTTATTTTGTGTTCTGTTGTTCCATTGTTTTGTTGGTCTGTGTGGTTGTTTGTTTGTTTTTCTGGCTCTTGTGTGGGCTTTTCTCGATCCCTTTAGGATCTTTTCTGCCCTCATTGGAGCTTGATGTATTAGGTTGTGGTGCTTTCTTTACTGGCTAGCATAGGTCTTGGTAGCTTTGTCTATTGAATCAAGCCACCGCTCCCACTGCCTCGCATGTAGCATGTGGTGGCTTTATCCGATCTTTTTAAGAATCTTGCCTGTTGATTTCGACCTGGACTATTGTATTTCGGTTCCTTTTTCGGACCTTGATCTAGAAAAAAAAAAAATCAATCACAGTAGTCTGTATCATTCACGGTAAATCCTCTAAGCCTTTGGCACCTCAATTAACGCTCTTCCCAATCCCTCCTCCTCTCTTCTTCCCTTCTCTCTTTCAAATATGATCTCACTCCCAAAGAGGAAATCACACTCTTAGACTTCCATTATCTCCTCTTGTTACTTCCCAAAGCCCGAGCCAAGTGCAGAACTGGTTGTCCCCTTGCCATAGCCTCATACTATGGGGGCGTTTGTTTGCCCAATTTTTTAGAGGCTTAAAATTTTTACCACACTAAACACATTTCACAAACTCCAATAAACTTCATACTTTTACATATACACTTCAAACTTTTCATAAACCCCAATAAACTTCAACATTCAAAAGATTTCCAAAATTTTAAAAATATTCTTCAAAATTTTGGTAAACAAACTCCCCAGTATGTGGCCAGGTTCAACCCTCGATTACATTAGCAATATCTTCAGCCAACAAATACCCGAAATCCTCAAATACAATCCCAATATCACCGACATAAATTTCCCCAAAACTGGTACCAGAGTTATTGTGCCCTTCTCATGTGATTGCTTGTACGGTGATTTCTTGGGCCACACCTTTTCTTACATAACCCAGTTAGATGATACATATGACTCAGTTGCTCAGACTGCTTTTGCTAACCTCACCACCGGGGACTTGGTAATGATCGAGAACGTCTATGCAGGGATACCGGACCATGTTCCAATCAATGTCACGGTTGATTGCTCCTGCGGCGATCGGCACGTGTCGAAGGATTACGCGTTGTTCGCCACCTATCCGCTCCACCCAGGTGAGAATTTGTCCTCATTGGCAGCGAAGGCCGGTGTGCCGGCCGAGTTGCTGGAGATGTACAACCCCGGGTCCAATTTTAGTGCCGGCGATGGGTTGGTCTTTGTGCCGGCGAAAGGTTAGCAACTATTCACGGTCACAATACTAATTGAAAAGACCATAGGATAAGTTCATCATCTTCTGTAATTATGATATTTGATGATAATCTCTCATCATTATTAGTTTTTCCTTTTTTGACACTTTAGGGGTACTTTTGTGGGAGACACCAATAGAGTTAGGCAAGAAGACAAATATCGTTTACTCTGATTGCACGTTTTTTTATTGGCTGGTAATTTGCCAGTCAATCACTTACACAATGCTGGAGACACCGAAGACTTAAAACAGATCAAATTCGCTACAATAATCCAATTCAGAGGGAGGAAGATACAACATCTCATTCTTACCGCAACTAATGTTGCTGTATTACTTATTGAGCAGTGTAAATGCATTACGTTTATTTCTCTGTCTTAAAGCTATATGCCTTTAAGCTGACCTCGTCAACACGTATCTATGGTCCATGGTCTCTACCAAAAATATATTAGAGGAGGGAATCATTTAGCTACCTCTTTTTAACAAGAAAAAAAAAGGAGAAAATATACCTTGCACTCTCTTAGAATTTTTTTTTTTTTTTGTAATTTATACTATGAATTAGGAATTTTAACACATTATACCCTAGTTTATTCATTCATATGTTTTCAATTTGCATCTTATATTACAATTTGACTGTTAAAATTATGCATCATCACATATTTTCATTGACTTCCCATGGAGTTTAAATAGAAAACTTATTGATAGTTAAAGATGCTGTGACACATGCATTTTGGAGTACAAATTATAAAAGATGTGATAGCTAAGAGGGTATAATGTTTCATTTCTCCAAAATTATTCAAATCCAAGGATATTTGCCACCTTATTTTAAAAAGTTTGATTTTGCAACCAAGTTAAATGCACTTCCTTCCAAGGTGTGATGGTGGAGGTGGTGGGCACCTTATCACTTTTAAAAGCTGTGCCATTTTTTGGTCTATAAAGAATTATGAAAATCCATGAAGATCAAACTTGCTAGTGATATATTGGTGCAAGTAATCCCTACATAAATAGTATTTTATTTAGCCATCAAAATTTTCCGGTGTCTGCTTTGAAGAACATTAGCTGTCCAGTTAGTTTGTGATGTCAGTATTCATTTTAATATATTGGAAGCTTAGCGTCACATTGTTGAATTTAGCATTTTCAATCCAATAAGTTTGCCTTCAATTATGACCTATGACTCTGACACTTTTGGTACTAATAAGGTAATGACATAAATGTTTTGTTTTACAATACAAATATGCGGTGAATTATTTTGTTATAAAGCTTGAAATATATAGAGTTATGTGGCTTAGGAGAACTCCCTTCCAAAAATAAGTTCAAAAGGGAGGAAGCCCAAGCTATATAAATCCTATATTAGCAACCCATACTACTAATGTGACACAGATCCCACACTCCCAAATGGTCTCTAGTTCCAGGCTGGGAGATGGTCTCTAGTTCCAGGCTGGCAGGTATGGCATAGGCGCTGATACCATTTGTTATATGCCTTAAGAGAATTCACCCTTAAAAGATAACTTAAAGGGAGAGGGAACCCAAGGTATATAAACCCCACACTGGCAGCTCATATTACCAAATATGGGACAAATCCAATTCTCCCAATATAATCATCCAATCTTAGACAATGTCCTGAGGCCCTTTCCATGTTGTAGCATCTGGACCTTTGAGGAGGGCCACCTTAGGTAGGAATAAAAGTTATTAAGGAGAATCTTCATAATCTTCTAACTAAAAGGTTGAGGTAATAGGTGGAGAGGCTTGACTCCTATATAAATCTATGTTAAATATGTTATATCATACTAAGTTCGAAACCTAGTCAATAGGTATTTCTAATGCTTTTCTGGGTCCATCTGAAATAAAAAGCTAGAAAAATGGTCAATAACCACCATGGAAGTAAGATAGATACAAATGCAAAGACAAATTATCGAATTTTAATTTTTTTTCTTATTCAATGTATCGAATTCAGAATTGTTTGCTAAGATAATATTCAAAAGCACTACATGCAACACCTACAAGTAAAATCATTATATTAAGAAAAAGCCAGAAAAACAAAAGAACTGCCTTTGGATTAGTCATTGGCCAGAAAGAAATGATTCTGATTAAGGCATATTGCCTACAGTTTAATCGAATTTGAAGCTTAAGTAGACATTAACGTGTAGAATCATTCGTTGCAATCATTATGAAGTGTGGCTTTTGTTATTTTGCAGATCAAAACGGGAAATATCCATCGCTAAAGTAAGTATAACATCTTGAAATGCTTCAAATTGCAATGAAAACTATAGCATTCGTGTATGCTTTAGCACCTCTTCAGCTTTTGACTTACAAATGCATCCCATTGTCCTGTTTCTTTTTTCTGCAGGGCAGGTACTAGTTTCTTCTCTCAAAATTGCTTTGATGTAGCCTTTTTTTTTTTCATCCCTTGTGGTGTATGAGATCAAACGTGCCATGCCCAGATGGGTTTTGATGTTTTCTCAATCTTACACTACAATGGCATTTCAAGCAGGTATGTCACGTGGAGTCATTGCTGGCATAGTTGTTACAGGAGTTGCTGCGGCTTCATTTCTGGCATTTTGTCTATAGGCTGGTGTTTATAGAAGGAAGAAGGTTGTGGAGTCCTCATTTCTTCCTGCATCACCAGAAGACCAGTATGTTCAACGGAGACAGGGTAACCCTTCTAGTTTGATGAGTTGTTTCAATGTTTATACATCGTCATTTTAAGAGAGCCATTTAGATGTAAAATGGTTCTTTGGAAAGCGTCACTCATCTGAATTAGTAATGATATACCTGAAATGAGTTGTAAAATAAATTTTTCGAAAAAGTGTTTTGTCTGTCTATCCTCCCCTCCTTTGATATTCATCAGTCACGTCGATTTTACATCTCAACTAATGAGCATTTGCAATGCGAGGCTACTCTATTCCTATGACTACAGTTTAGCTACAATATCCTGCTAGGTCAAACTATTTATGAGGTTTCAATAAAAAGGAATAGTAAGTTGCAAAAGATCTATTACTGGTATCGTTGTATTGCAAGATAATCACTTTCTCACCTTTTGCCAATTAAGAAACTGACTTCTTTCGTGCTCTAATGTTGATTTTGTTGAGTATCAGAAGTCATTGGGTTTATGGATGTTTTAGTAATTCATATGTCCCTATACCTTGGTATAGGATCTGGAAGTACCTTGAAGAAAGCTTCAGAGTCAGTTGCACTTGGTGGTTTTGGTTCACCGGGGCTTACAGGTGTCATTGTGGAGAAATCAGTTGAGTTCTCATAGGAAGAGCTTGCAGAGGCTACTAACAACTTCAGCGTGGCTAATAAGATTGGGCAAGGTGCCTTTGGATCAATTTACTATGCAGACCTGAGAGGAGAGGTTTATTGTCCTGCTCTTTTATTCCAGAAGCCAAATTCTATATACATTCAAACCATTAATGTAACATAAGTCAATTGGCTTGAAAGCACAATGGCAAGAGTAAAAGGTCCCTTGACATCTCCAACGCCAACTGAAGTCTCTTGGCATTTTGGGCCAGACCATCCATAGTGCCATCACTTAAATTAGTTCAAACTGCTATATGTCATTTCAGACATTGAAAATTAAAAGATGTAATTTTTGGGCCGACCTATTGTCTCAGCTTAGTTTTCAGCAAATTTTCCTATTTCCACGATTAAATTTTATGCATTTGCCACCCTCCTCAACCTTCTGTTGCAACATTGAGTGGTTGCTCTTTCCTCCTACATCATGCAGAAAGCTGCAATTAAGAAGATGGATATGCAAGCATCGAAAGGATTTCTTGCTGAACTGAATGTTCTAACACATGTTCATCATTTGAACCTGGTATTTTTCTTTCCGTGTCATTTGATTCACCATTTTTTTTTTCTTTTTTTGAGCTTTACAATTGGACAAGGTACTGTGGCAACTTGGTTAGAGCAGATTGTATATTAGTAGACTCAGAAAATTCACCTTCGTCAGTTACTTTTTTGCGTAATTTAATTCAGTACCTTGACTAATCACGTTGAAACAAATGACTGAACTTTGTTTTATTCTAACTCAATGTATAGAGCATGCATAGCTACCTGCTTTCTGTAATATTTGAACTTTCATTGTTGTTGAGAGGCTTATTTCCCTTTCTTGGACTCTTCGCCAGCATGCTAATTGACATGACACTCTGCTCAGGAGAAAAGCTTGCTTCCACTTTGGCACTAATGACAACTATTTGCCAAATAGGCATTTTGTTCAGACCTGTATCTGCCCTATGCGATTTCAAGTTGGTTATTTTTCCCAAAAGACACTTGCATTGTTTAGTTATCTTGTGGTGGCTGTGCAGTTTATGTTAAAACTTCGTGCAGGTTCACTTAATAGGATATTGTGTGGAAGGCTCCTTATTCCTAATTTATGAGTACATTGAGAACGGCAACTTAAGTGAACATCTGCGCGACTCAGGTGAGGAGGATATGGAATCTAGTCATAGAACATCTCATCTCTATCACTTTATGTTCATGGCGGTATATTGTTCTTTTGGTTTCAGGGAGGGAACCATTGTCATGGTCAACTAGAGTTCAAATTGCGTTGGATTCAGCCAGAGGACTTGAATATATGCATGAACATACCGTTCCGGTCTACATCCACCGCAATATTAAGGGGGCGTTCGGGAGTGAAAATTTTGGGGGTTAGAAATTTTGGGAGTTTTGGGTTTGTGAAAAAGTAAAGATATTTTATAGGATTTGATGAAAAAGTGAAGAGAGAGAAATTTAAATAAATATTATAATAAAAAAGAATAAATTGAGGAGGAGAGAGAGATTATTTTATAATTTTTAATATGGGTAGAAATTTTTGGGGGTGGAAATTTCCACCCCCGAACACCACCTAATCAGCAAATATACTGATAGACAAGAACTTCCGTGCAAAGGTTGTAAATGTGCTGTATGAATAAGCTCTGAAATCGCTTTCTTATTCTTACCTTTTTTCTTTGTCACAGGTTGCAGATTTTGGGCTCACAAAACTAGTCAGATATGGAAGTACTTCTTTGTTCTCAGGTCTTGTGGGTACATTTGGCTACATGCCTCCGGAGTAAGAATTTTCATATAATTTTATTTGGTGCTCTTTCTAAATTATAAATACTTAGGCTTTTTTATTTTACAAATTTGTGTTCTGTTTCGTACATATCCATATTTCTGGTGCCTTTCGAATTTTATAACACATATTAGCAAAAAGAATTAGACTGGATCCCTTGTGCCTTTTTCAATACTTAAATGCTGGAACAGTTATTCTGATAATTTTTTGATACGGTAGCTTTTGATTACCTGTGTTTCGCTGCAAGCATAACTTTGTCCTTGATAATCTGAATCAGAATGAGAATAAGGTGCAGATCTACATGCACATCCTTCCAAAAGAAACAGAAAATTCAATTCGTGTTCCATGATGAGCCTAAACTGTGACCATGATATTTGTACAAATGCCAGGTTCCCACAGACGGGGAAAATACATGTGTAGTAGTTTCTTGTGTTTTTGAGCCATTAACCTGTTCGAAGCATTTTTTATGCAGATATTCCCAGTGTGGTGATGTTTCCCCCAAGATAGATGTTTATGCTTTTGGGGTTGTGCTGTATGAACTAATATCTGCCAGACAAGCTATTCTCAAGACAAACGAATATGGTCCTGAAGCAACGGGACTCGGGACCTTGGTTGTTTTTCCTCCCTCCCTCTACAGTTCTACTTACTAGTTTTGGATATACTTTAAAGGGTATTACACTCCCGCATTGTCAAGGCAATGCGGGCTCTTACAATCGGGAGCTTATAAATAAAGTCTTTTCTTGTAATCTAATCCTTCAATTAATAAGTATATAAGAGTGTCTCACGAGCTGGGCCTTTGACCTAACTCAACTCAATCTAGCTGGTACTTTTGTTGCTCTAGTTCAGGCCAGGCCGATTTTAATTTAGGCTTGTTTCATTCGAGCAAACTTTTGGTATCTTTTCTTGGGTTTTCGTATTGTTAGCTCTTGTAATCTGGGCTTTATAAATAACGGCTCTAATCCTTGCAACTATACAAGAGTATCTCATGGGCTGTCATAGTGTAGGTCTACTATAAATTATTTTTCTCTTCTATTTAATTTTAACAAAAGGTGTCCCGTTATATTTATCCTAAGTTGTAAATATTGATGTGATGCAGTTTGAAGATGTTCTTAGCGGGCCTGATCCAGAAGAAGATCTTCCTAAACTTGTTGACCCCAGGCTTGAGGATAATTATCCACTTGACTCAGTCCTTAAGGTGATTTCACATTCCAGTAGATTATAGATACGCAAATTACGGGTAATATTGGTAGCCTTTTTTTGTGTTAAAAGCGATTGTGGTTGATTTGGTGCCAGATGGCCCTCCTGGCCAAAGCTTGCACACAAGTCAATCCTCGACTAAGGCCAAGCACGAGGTCTGTTGTGGTTGCTCTAATGACTCTTTCATCTTCACCGAGGGAAGCTCACGAAGCCTCATCTCGCAGATGTGATGCCTAATGCCTTGACAAGTGGCTTCTCGAAGACAAAGTTGTAGCTTTTGATTTTTGATGCATCTGTAATATTTAAATATCTTCCACCAAGTAGAATATCTGAGAGGGGCGGCACCCCGGTTTTCTGAGTTGCCGGCGGCCTACTGTTTTCCTTTCGGTCAGCTGTCTTTTCACCGCTTCAGGGGATTTACAGTCAGTCCCAATCAGTGTCTCGAAAGACTGGGATGGGAAACAAAACAGAATGAACCGGATTAGCACTTGCAACCATCAAAACCTGAGACAAAAGTAGAGCTCGACAAAACAGAATGATAATTTATAGAGTACGACTTTTTATACTACAATAACAATAATGAGTATGGCTACCATACTATAGACTCTTATAGAATATTATTGATGATTCTGGTCTGCTTATTTCATTTAAAACATGAAATTTGAAAACTTTTCATTTTTTTTTTTCTTTTCAATCATTGATAAGAACTAAGGTTGGGGCTAATTTATGTTAATTTGTTGTATCTTCTCAAGATTTTGAGGTGCTCTAGTCACCATGAACGTGTCACCTGGTGTGTATATTTCCTTACTTTTTAAACATATTCTATTTATTATTTTTTGGTGTTAAGAAAAGCTCTATAATCTTTAGATAGTTGTAATGTGGGAAGAAACAGTTAAACCCTGGACATTGAGAGTAGTTATCCCATCCTAAATAGCAGGTTAATCTTGGTCATAAACATAGTAAGTACGAGGATTTGCCAGGTGAGACAACATGAAGAAGGAAACCTAGAGATTCTGTTTTACCATCTAAACACAAGCATCTGACCAAAAGAAACGCAACCATACGAGGGATGTGGCATCTAGACCTTGCCATTTTACATTTTCAGAGTAGGGAAAACCACCAAGCATATACATGCAGAACTGTCGGATGTTATAGAATTAGAGGAGGCCATATATGGCAAAGATTCTTATCAGTAATGTTAGATAGAGTCAGAGGCGGAGCCAGGGGGTGCGGGTGGGGGCAGCCGCCCCCCTGGCTCCAAAAATCCTTTGCAAATTTTTTTTTTTTTTGTTATTAAGAAGTAGGCCTGCCCACACTGGCCCAGGCCTACTTCCAGGGCCAGTAGGGGCGCACCCACTAGCCTAGTCCCGTGTGATCTGCTTGTTTAATTATTTTTTTTTTAAATCAGAGGGTGAAACGACGTCGTTTTACCCTCTAATTTTAAAAAAAAAATTCTGCATGCCTCTCTCTCTGTGCGATCTTTCTCACTCTCTACGATCTCTCCAGCTCTCCCTCAACTCAACCCAGCAGCCCTCACGCCTCTCTCTCACTCACTGTTCACTGTCTCATTGCTGCCGCTACCATTGCCCCTCCCTCCATCCCCAGCAGACAGCCGACGCCGCCCAACACAGGTAAGCCCACCTGTCCACCATCTCTCTCATTCTCTTGTTTTTTTTTTTTTTATTATTCCCAATAATCTCACATCTCGCCTCTACTCTCAGGTGCTGCCGTGCCGCCCACCAGCCAGCACCACCAGTCCACCAGCCATCGGAACTCTCTCACTCTGCCAATTTAGTTTAATTTAATTTTTCAATTTAGCCATTTAGGGTTTCAAATTTTAATCATTTCATAATTAATTTCTTATTTCTCATGATTAGTTTTTTACTTTTATTTTATTTTTTCTGCTACTGTATGATTAATTTCTCATGATTTAGTTTAATTTTGTTCGAATTTCTCATGATTTATCATTTATGATTATCAAATTATATGCTTATAGTTATGGACTATGGTGCTGCTGTGCTGGTTTTTTTTTGTTTGTAAAGTTTGTCTTGGCTAAATGGCTGTTTCAATTATTCAATGTTAATGCTTCTGACTTAATGCTTAATTGCTTATGGCTGTTTCAATGTTGGATTATTTAGTATGTTATATTTTATTACCTTTTGTGTCTATACTATCTTTATATGAAAGAATTTTAAACGTTACTTCTGATATATTTAACTCTTGAGTAGCTATTTGGACTGTAATATCCACGTGGTTTCATTTACTTTTGTCTTCCCTCAATTTTATAGCAAAAAGAGGATAAAGATGTAGAAATTTTGTGAACATGTATAAAATGTTTGTTTGTTTGGATGCTGACCTTTTGATGGGTGTTAAGAATTGTCTTCCTCATATGCTGATGGGCATTTTAAATTGTTTTTTTGTTCTGTTCTTTTTAGATAATGGAGTGGTTTTTTATTAAAAAAAAAAAAATCACGAAGCATGGAGTCGGCTAATATTCCTAATGTGACTACTACTTCTAATGAGGATTTTAGTTTAAAAAGACCTTGCCCTTTGTTGAGTTCGGATGATATTATTTCTGACCCAGGGTTGCGTAAATCTATTGACTCGTATGATGCTAGGATTCAGGATCAAGTCCGTAGAGAGTACTTGACCAAAGGTGCTTTTCAACCTCGTGGCCATATTTTTTCCAAGAAGAAATTTGGGAAAGGATTTGAGGGGTTTTAGGGAGGTATGGTACAAAGATTATCCATGGTTAGAATATAGCGTATCGGATGATGCAGCTTATTGTTTGTGGTGTTATCTATTTAGGCGACCTAAAGGAGCACAATCCGGGGGAGATGTGTTTATATCTAAGGGATTTGATAATTGGAAAAAGGCGCTGGAGAGATTTAATGAACATGTTGGCAGACATGATAGTGCTCACAATGAAGCTAGACAAAAATGTGAAGCACTCATGAATCAGCGACAAAGTGTGTCACACATATTATCCTCACATGAGCACGAGCAAGAGAATGCTTATCGCATTCGATTAACAGCGGTTTTAGATTACATTCGTTTTCTTTTGGGCAAGGATTAGCTTCTTCGTGGTCATGATGAGTCCGAGAGTTGATTGAGGCAGGGCAATTTTCGTGAGCTTTTGAAATGTACAGCTTATGAAAAAAAAATGTTGCTAAGACAATTAATCTAAATGCTCCTGAAACAACCAAATGACTTGTCCAACTATTCAGAAGGAAATGGTGAATGCTTGTGCAGCGTTGACCACACTTGCTATCATTAAAGACATTGGGGATGGATTTTTTTCTCTTATGGTTGATGAGTCTCGAGATAATTCAGTGAATGAGCAAATGGCAGTGGTTTTGAGATATTTGAACAAAAGTGGACAGGTGATTGAACGGTTTCTTGGTGTGGAACATGTTACTGACACATGCTCACAATCTTTAAAAACTGCTATAGACAAATTGTTTGCAAGACACGGGTTATCAATATCCAGATTGAGAGGTCAAGGGTATGATTGGGCATCAAACATGCGAGGCGAGTTCAATGGATTGAAGTCACTCATTTTGAGTGAGAATCATTCTGCTTTCTATATCCATTGTTTTGCTCACCAACTTCAACTGGCTGTTTTAGCTATTGCAAAGAATAATTTACAAGTTGGTGATTTTTTTAACTATATTTCTATGATTGCAACTATGGTTGGAGCTTCTTGTAAAAGGAAAGATATTCTTCGGCAATCCCAACATGAGAAGATAGTGGAGCAGTTAGAGAATGGAGAGAAATCTAGTGGAAGGGGCAAAAATCAAGAAACCAGTCTCGCACGACCAGGTGATACTCCTTGATTACTATATCTCATTATAATACTTTAGACTATTTAGTTTTTTTTTCTTTGTTTATAGGTTTTTAATTCCTATAATATTGTAGGTGATACTCGTTGGGGTTCACACCACATAACAATACTCCGTCTCTTCAGTATGTGGTCATCAGTATTGGAAGTGCTTGAAGGCATAAAAGAGGATGGTACTCTCTCAGATCAAAGATCCATGGCTATGAGTTTAATGGATAAGATGGAAACCTTTGAGTTTGTATTCACTATGCATTTGTTGAGGAATATAATGGGAATTACTAGTGAATTGTCACTGACATTACAACGAAAGATCAAGACATTGTTAATGCTATGTCTTTGGTAAGAGTTGTGAAGACACAGTTGCAAGATTGAGGGAGATGAGATGAGATGAATTTTTGGAAGAAGTGAAAACTTTTTGTGAGATAATGCCATCGTTGTGCCCAATATGGAAGACATTGTACCAACTCGTAGTTCGAGGCGTGGAGGGCAAACAATTACTTATTGCATCATTTTCGTGTGGAAGTGTTTTGCCAAGTTATTGATTTGATTTCTCAGGAGATGGATAATCGTTTCAATGAAGCAAATACGGAACTACTTCTTTGCATAGCATGTCTTGATCCAAGAACTCATTCAAGGCATTTGATCATACTAAGTTATATCCTCTTGCTCAATTTTATCAGATGATTTCTCAGCAATTGAACTTATACTACTTAGAGATCAGCTTCAGACCTACATTCAATATGTTAGAAGCAATGATGATTTTTCTGAGATTCAAGATATTGGAGGTCTTGCTATGAAGATGGTTGAGAGTGGCAAGAATATTGTATTTCCATTGGTTTATCGTCTTATTGAGTTAGCATTGGTCTTACCGGTTGCGACTGCAACCGTTGAGAGAGTGTTTTCTGCAATGAAGATTATTAAGACTGATTTGCGTAATAGGATGAGAGATGAATGGATGAATGATAGCATGTAGTATACATTGAGAGGGAAATTTTTGACACTATTGAGAACGAAGCCATTTTACAACGTTTTCAGAAGATGAAGGCCCGTAGGATCCAATTACCATCTCTCAGTATTAGCAAATAGTTCAGTAAATGTATTTTATTATTTTTAATATTTTTAGTTCTTAATTTGCGATATTGTAATTTTAAGACACTTTTTACATTATGTAAAAAAAAAAATTTTGATAATTTTTCCTTAAAAATTTCGACTCCACTCGTTTTATATCCTGGATGCGCCACTTGTTACAGTACCATGTTGACGAAGGAACTTGGAGGCTTAACTGAAAAAAAACGTACAAATTCCGGACACTGAAGCTAACAGCTCAAATATGATCGGTCTAGAAATAAAAATCCGCTATTCTGAACATTAAGCTATCATTAAAGGCTTAAATCCGAGCAGACAAAGCAAGGGCATGTGTGACAATGATTTGTACCAACCAGCCCATCAATCACTGTGGTCTGTACCATTCAGAATAAATCCTCTTAAGCCTTTGGCACCTCAAACGCTCTTCTTCCCTGGCTCTTTCAATTATGATCTCGCTCCCAAAGAGGAAACTCCCACTCACACTCTTGGCCTTCCATTATCTCCTCTTGTTCCTTCCCAAAGCCCGAGCCAAGTGCAGAACTGGCTGTCCCCTTGCCATAGCCTCATACTATGTGTGGCAAGGTTCAAGCCTCACTCATATTAGCAACATCTTCAGCCAACAAATACCCGAAATTCTCAAATACAATCCCAACATCACCAACATAAATTTCATCCGATTTGGTACCAGAATTAACGTGCCCTTCTCATGTGACTGCTTGAACGGTGACTTCTTGGGCCATACCTTTTCTTACGTAACCCAGTTTGGCGATACTTATGACTCGATTGCTCAGACTACTTTTTCTAACCTCACCACCGAGGTCTGGGTGCAGCGCGTGAACGCCTATGCACCGACAAGGATACCGGACTATGTTTCAATCAATGTCACGGTTAATTGCTCCTGCGGCGATCGGCACGTGTCGAAGGATTACGGATTGTTCGCGACCTACCCGCTCCGCCACGGTGAAGATTTGTCCTCAGTGGCGGCGGAGGCCGGTGTGCCTGCCCAGTTGCTGGAGAAGTACAACCCCGGGTCCAATTTTAGTGCCGGCGTTGGGCTGGTCTTTGTGCCGGCTAAAGGTTAGCAACTATTCGGGGTCACAATACTAATAGAAAAGACCATAGGATAAGTTTATCATCTTCTGTAATTATGTTATTTTATGATAATCTCTCATCATTATTAGTTTTTCCTTTTTTGACACTTTAGGGGTACTTTTGTGGTCACTATGGCTAGTGGGCGACACCAATAGAGTTAGGCAAGAAGACAAATGTCGTTTACTCTCCTTGTCCGTCTTTTTATTGGCTGGTAATTTGCCAGTCAATCACTCACACATGCTGTAGACACTGAAGACTTCAAAGATCAAATTCGGTACAATAGTCCAATTGGGAGAGGCTGATTTTTCCCGCAATTAATGTTGCAGCATTAATTAATATTAATTAATGAGTAGTGTAAATTCGGATAACAAATTAATTCTTTTAAAACTGGTAGAGTCAATAAATTATTTATAGTCCATGGTCTCTACCAAATATGTATTCGAGGAGGGAATCATTTATTCTCATCTTTTTAAGATATTCATAGAGAGAGAAAAAAAAAAAGAAAAAGAAAGGAGAAAATATACTTTACACTCTCTTACAATTGTATTTTTTTTTTTTTTTTGTAATTTACACTCTGAATTATGAATTTTAACACATTATAACCTAATTTATTCATACTTTTGCAATTTACATCTTATATTACAATTTGACCGTTAGGATTATGCGTCATCACATATTTTCATTGGTTTTGATGGTGAGATCTTACTGTGGAGTTTAAATAGAAAACTTATGATAGTTAAAAATGCTGTGTCACATGCATTTTGGAGTACAAATTATAAAAGATGCGATAGTTAGAGGGTATAATTTATAATTTTACCAAAATTATTCAAATCCAAGGATATTGCCTTCTTATTTTAAAAAGTTTGATTTTTGCAACCAAGTTAAATGCACTTGCTTCCAAGGTGATGGTGGAGGTAGTGGGCGCCTTATCACTTTCAAAGGTGTAGCATTTTTTGGTCTATGAAGAATTATGGCAATCCATGAAGATCCAACCTGCTAGTGACATATTAGTGCAAGTAATCCCAACATAAACAGTATTTTATTTAGCCCTCAAAATTTTCCGTTGTCTGCTTTGAAGAACATTAGTTCTGTCCAGTTAGTTTATGACGTCGTTATTCATTTTATTACTGTGACATTTTTGGTACTAATAAGGTAATGACATATATGTTTTGTTTAACAATACAACTATGCTGCGAATTATTTTGTTATAAAGCTTGAAATATATAGTGTTATGTGCTTGGGAGAACTCACTTCTAAAAATTAGCTCAAAGGAGGAGCAAGCCCAAGGTATATGAACCCCACATTGGAAATCCATACTACCAATGTGGGACAGGTCCCACACTCCCAAATAGTCCCTAGTTCCAGGCTAACAGGTATGGTTAGGTTCTGATACCATTTCTTATATGTTTTAAGAGAATTCACTCTTAAAAGTTAATTTAAAGGGGAAGAGAGCCCGAGGTATATAAACCTCACATGGGCAGCCCATACTACTAAATGTGGGACAAATCTCATACTCCAAAATTGTCAATAACATATAATCCTTCAATCTTAGATAGTGTCCCGAGGCCTTTTCCATGTTGTTTAAGGCAAGCGTCTGGACCTCTGAGGAGGGCCACCTTAGGTAGGAATAGAAGTTATTAAGGAGCATCTTCATAATCTTCTAACTAAAAGGTTGAGGTAATAGGTGGAGAGGCTTGACTCCTTTATAAATCTATGTTGAATATGTTAATCATACTAAGTCCAAAACCTTGTCAATAGGTATTTCTAATGCTCTTCTAGGTCCAGCTGAAATAAAAATCAAGAAAAATGGTCAATAACCAACATGGAAGTAAGATAGATACAAATGCAAAGACAAAATTATCCCTAGACTGCTGCTATTTTTAAATTTTTTTCTTATTCAATGTGTCGAATTCAGAATTGTTTGCTAAGATAATATTAAAAAGCACTACATGCAACACTTAAATTAAAGAAGTAAAACCATTATATTCAGAAAAAGCTAAAAAAACAAAAAAAATTGTCTGTGTTAGCCATTGTGCAGTAAGAAATGATTCTGATTAAGGCATATTGCCTACAGTTTAATTGAATTTGAAGCTTAAGTAGACATTAACATGTAGAATCATTCGTTGCAATCATTCTGAAGTTTGGCTTTTGTTATTTTGCAGATCAAAACGGGAAATATCCATCGCTAAAGTAAGTATGCCATCTTGAGATGTTTCAAATTGCAACGAAAACTATAGCATTAGTGTATGCTTTAACAACTCTTCAGCTTTTGACTTACAAACGCACCCCATTGTCCTGTTTCCTTTTTCTGCAGGGCAGGTACTAGTTTCTTCTCTCGAAATTGCTTTGATGTAGCTTGTTTTTCCTCTCTTGTGGTGTATGTGATCAAACGTGACATGCCCAGATGGGTTTTGGATGTTTTCTCAAGCTTACACTACAATGGCATTTCAAGCAGGTATTTCACGTGGAGTCATTGCTGGCATAGTTGTTGCAGGAGTTGCTGCAGCTTCATTTCTGGCATTTTGTCTATATGCTGGTGTTTATAGAAGGAAGAAGGTTGTGAAGGCCTCATTTCTTCCTGCAGCACCCAAAGGCCAGTATTTTCAACAGAGAATGGGTAACCCTCCTAGTTTGATGAGTCCTCTCAATGGATATATATAGTCATTTTAAGAGATGAGTGATGCTTTCCGAAGAACTAGATAATTATCTTGCAATACAACGATGCTACTCATCTGGCATCATTGTATTGCATGATAATCACTTTCTTACCTTTTGCCCAATTAAGAATCCGAGTTCTCTCTTGTTATAATGTCAATTTTGTTGATTATCAGAAGTCATATGTCCCTATATCTTGGTATAGGCTCTGGAAGTACCGTGGAGAAAGCTTCAGAGTCAGTCGCGCTTGGTGGTTTTGGTTCACCGGGGCTTACAGGTGTCACTGTGGAGAAATCAGTTGAGTTCTCATATGAAGAGCTTGTAGAGGCTACTAACAACTTCAACGTGGCTAATAAGATTGGGCAAGGTGGCTTTGGAACAGTTTACTATGCAGAACTGAGAGGAGAGGTTTGTTGTCCTGCACTTCTATTCCAGAAGCCAACTTCTATATACATTCAAACCATTAATGTAACATAAGTCAATTGGCTTGAAAGCACAATGGCAAGAGTAAAAGGTCCCTCGACATCTCCGACGCCAACTGAAGTCTCTTGGCATTTTGGACCAGACCATCCATAGTGCCATCACTTAAATTAGTCCAAACTACTATATTTCATTTCAGACTTTGATAATTATAAGATAGTAACTTTTGGGCTGGCCTATTGTCTCAGCTTATTTTTTCGCAAACTGTCCTATTTCCACGATTAAATTTTATGCATTTGCCACCCTCCTCAACCTTCTGTTGCAACATTGAGTGGTCTACATCATGCAGAAAGCTGCAATTAAGAAGATGGATATGCAAGCATCGAAAGAATTTCTTGCTGAACTGAAGGTTCTGACACATGTTCATCATTTGAACCTGGTATTTTTCTTTCCCAGTCATTTGATTCACCATTTTTTTTTAGTTTTTGAGTTTTACAATCGGCCAAGGTACTGTGGCAACTTGGTTAGAGCAGATTGTATATTAGTAGACTCAGAAAATTCACCTTCATCTGTTACTTTTTTGCGTAATTTAATTCGGTACTTTGACAAATCATGTTGAAACAAACGACTGAACTAGTCATATTTGTTAGTGTTTAAACCGGATTTTTCAATATTCTAACTCAATGCATAGAGCATGCATAGCTACCTGCTTTCTCTAATATTTGAACTTTCATTGGTGTTGAGAGGCTTATTGCCCTTTCTTGGACTCTTAGCCAGCAGGCTAAATGACATGACACTCTGCTCAGGAGAAAAGCTTGCTTCCACTTTGGCACTATAGATAACTATTTGCCAAATAGGGCATTTTGTTCAAACCTGTATTTTCTCTATGCGATTGCTTAGTTAATGTCAAGTTGGTTATTTTGCCCAAAATCGTCCTGCATTGTTTAGTTATGTTGTGGTGGCTGTGCAGTTCTTTGTTAAAACTTCATGCAGGTTCGCTTGATAGGATATTGTGTGGAAGGCTCCCCATGCCTAGTTTATGAGTACATGGAGAATGGCAACTTGAGTGAACATCTGCGCGACTCAGGTGAGGAGGATGGGGAATTGCATGTTCTTTTTGAGAAAAATTTTAAGGATTTTAAGTATAGTGTAAATATTTAGGTGATATTTAAGCTTTATTGGTATGCGTGTAAAAAATGTTGAGTTGTATTGATGTTTGTAAAAAAACTAATGTTGAGTTGTATTGATATGCGTGTAGGAGTAATGTTAGGATTGTAAGTTTAGAAAGTTTGATTTAAATTCTAAATTTTTTAGCCAAACGAATATGCCTTCTTTATGGAACATCTCATCTCTATCACTCTATTTTCATGTTAGTATATTGTTCTTTTGGTTTCAGGGAGGGAACCATTGTCATGGTCAACCAGAGTTCAAATTGCTTTGGATTCAGCTAGAGGGCTTGAATATATCCATGAACATACTGTTCCGGTCTACATCCACCGTGATATTAAACCCGCAAATATATTGTTAGACAAGAACTTCCGTGCAAAGGTTGTCAATGTGCTGTGTCGATAGTGTACCTCTGAAATCTCTTTGCTATTCTAACCTTTTTTCTTTGTCACAGGTTGCAGATTTTGGGCTAACAAAGCTAGTCAAATATGGAAACACTTCTTTGCCCTCAGGTCTCGTTGGTACATTTGGCTACATGCCTCCGGAGTAAGAATTTTCATATAATTTTATTTCACAAATTTGTGTTCTGTTTCGTACATATCCATATTTCTGGTGCCTTTGTAATTTTATAACACATATTAGCAAAAAGGATTAGACTTGACCCCTTGTGCATTTTTCAATACTTAAATGCTGGAACAGTTTATTCTGATGAATTTTTTAATACAGTAGCTTTTGATTACCTGTGTTTGGCTGCAAGCATAACTTTGTCCTTGATAATCTGAATCAGAATGAGAATAAGGTGCAGATCTACATGCACATCCTTCCAATAAAAACAGAAAATTCAATTCGTGTTCCACAGACAGGGAAAATAGATGTGTAGTAGTTTCTTGTGTTTTTTAGCCAATAAACAATTAACCTGATGGAAGCATTTTTTGTGCAGATATGCCCGGTATGGTGATGTTTCCCCCAAGATAGATGTATACGCTTTGGGGGTTGTACTGTATGAACTAGTATCTGCCAAACAAGCTATTCTCAAGACAAACGAATATGTTCCTGAATCAACGAGACTCGTGGCCTTGGTTGTTTTTCCTCCCTCTTATCTATTTACTAGTTATGAATATACTTTGCAGGGTACAACAGTCCCACGTTGTTAAGGCAACACAGTCTCTTGCAGTCGGGAGCTAATACATAAAACCTTTCTTATAATCTAATCCTTGCACTATTAAGTATACAAGAGTACTCTATGTCCTGGACCTTCCTACAGTGGATGTAGGTCTATAGACCGAACCACTTAAATCTTGTGTTTCTCTCATCTCTTTTTTTCTCTTTGGTCTGAAATATTTTCTCTTATGTTTTAATTTTAACATGATATGAGAACCATTTTATTCCTGTGCCCTAGCTCAACTCAGTCTAGTTAGCACTCTTGTTGGCCCAGTTTGGCCTAGTTCAGCTCGACCCACCAATCTTGGCCCGTTTCTGACCGGCCTATTTAGTTTCGGCTATCGTCCAGCGACATTCCAAACGGCTTTTGTTTATCTTTTGTTAGGCCTTCCAACACTTGTCCGACATCATTTAAGTAAACTTTTGGTATCTTCTCTCGGACTTCAGTTAATGTGAGCTATTCTAATCTGGGCCATATAAAGCCCTCCCATGTAATCTAATCTTTGCACCATTAAGTATACAAAAGTATCCTATGTGCAGTGTCTTCTCATAGTGGATATAGGTCTGTGAACCGAACCACTTAAATCTTTTTTCTCTCTTATCTAGTTTCTCTCTCTAATATAAATTATTTTCTCCTATATTAATTTTAACAAAAGGTGTCCCGTTATATTTATCCTAAGTTGTAAATATTGATGTGATGCAGTTTGAAGATGTTCTTAGCCGGCCTGATCCAAAAGAAGGTCTTCCAAAACTTGTGGACCCCAGGCTGGAGGCTAATTACCCACTTGATTCAGTCATTAAGGTGATTTCACATTCCAGTAGACAAGCAAATTAGGGATAATATTGGTAACCTTTTTGTGTTAAAAGCGATTGTGGTTGATTTGGTGGCAGATGGCTCACATTGCCAAAGCTTGCACACAAGTGAATCCTCAACTAAGGCCAAGCATGAGGTCTGTGGTGGTTGCTCTAATGACTCTTTCATCTTCAATTGAGGATTGGGATATTAGTTCTTCCTATGAAAATCAAGCACTTCTAATGTCACCGAGGTAAACTCATCATGAAGCCTCATCCCGCAGATGTGATGCCTTGACAAGTGGCTTCTCGAAGAGAGAGTTCTAGCTTTTTGATTTTTTATGTATCTTCCACTAAGTAGAATATCTGAGAATATCTTCCACTGAGGTGTGTAGATTTCTTCTATTTGAACTAGGAAGATATTCGTAATTCAAACTTTTGATTGAATGTTAAGAGGGCTAAAAATAAAGATTCATCAAAATAAAACGACTGCAACCATGTTAGGGTTATGTTTGTAAACTATTTTTTTTTTCAAAATTTTCATTAAGCAAAAATAAAAGTAGGATAAAATTTTGGCTACAAAATTTTCACAAATATTTTGAAGTTGACATTTTTATCCCTAACGTTTGCTTGTATTTTGACAATATTACCCTCTTTTTTTTAATTTCGAAATATTTTAAAAAAATAAAAATAGCATAATTATCTCTAATTCACAATCTATTTCCCATCAAATTACTCTTTCCATCAAAATAAACATAAAAAATTCCATAACATTATTTCTCTCTTCACAGATCTCACCTTTTTATACGGCTCCTATAAAATTCAAACAATATTTACACGGACATACTATACAATTTTCACTATTTTTGACAAACTCGAATTTTCCTAAAATTTTCACACCACACTCAAATTTTTTTGATTTTTTTTTTTTTTTTAATTTTCAGTTTGCTTAACATGTCCTTGAAATGTTGGCATCCATACATTCACCTTTTTACATTTTGGGAGTGGGGGAAACCAGCAAGTAGACACGTGCAAAATCTGTGAGATGCTATAGAATGAGAGGCGTTTATATATGACAAAGATTCCTGTCAGTGATCTCAGATACAGTACTACCTTTTTTTTTCTTTTTTTTTTTTATACATTACTACGTTGAAGGAGAACCTTGGATGCGTAATCTTATCCATACTATAATATATATATATAGTGTATGGCATGTCTGGCTTCTCCATTTCTAACAAAAACTAGCACGCTCTGCAGATATCTCGCATTATTGTAGTTGTAGGGCTTCTCCAAATTTACTGAAAGGACATCCGAGGGTGACTGGATGGCTTCCCTAGCCCATCCGTTGATGTATCCCACTTCCTCAAAGAGGAAAATTACAAACATTACCATTCTTCTAGGCACAAAGAACTGACCAAAACCATATAAAACAAATAAATTTACATTATTGATTGCTTTTTATAAAAAAATCTATGAAGTTATCCGAATCAAAAATTGGCACAGCTTTCGTTTGCTTTTTGCCATGTATAGTGGGTGACGCCGCTACATTTTACTTTTTTTTTTTTGTTTAGTGGGATGTCCATTCCAACATCTGATTTTGTGTCACCTAGTGCAATTGAAAAGTCCCCTGTCCCAATTGGGTTATTATTTCAATTCTTTGTGGGTTACATCTTTGGTCCCACAAAATGCTAATATCAAATCAATGACGACAGGCAACTTGGCTGCATCGCCACGTCCAATTGGCATGAATTATTGAAAAGAAACGGCTGATAAAAGTTAGTTGAAGAGCTCCTTTTGCTTCATCAAGAAACTGCGGATGGACAGCCCGCAGTTAGACTGCGAACAATCATGTGTTGCATCCAATATCCACTCTTTCTTTCTCTTTTGGAGAACCAATATTTTATGGGGATTTGCGTTCGCTATCATAAAAAAAAAAAAAAATCAGCTTAATCTAATAAAATAATTATAAATAATCTCTTTTTTCTATCTAATTATTATTATTATTTATTTAAATAATTTCTCTTTCATTTTATCACCAACAAATTAAAATATTCTCATTGTACAATACTCGTATACGGTCTTAATTAATTAAACACATACGGTACAATACTTGTTAGTCGGCAAGCCGGCAAGTACCGTTGAGTCTGATCCATGAAAGGGGCTAGATCTGCTCACCAACCCGAGATCAACTGATCTCCTCAATTTCCTCTCAGCTTTTATGCGTGTCCTTCGTGTCAGCTTCTTATACGCCCGTTGTGTCCCCGGAGTCACAGCCGCAACTATCACCATCATTAAGTCCCGTGCCAAACTGTCTACTGACTACTGTCTAGGCTGTCTTCACTTCAACCACCACCACCGCCTACGCAACGAACGCAATCTCGACACGGTCCCCCAGAGTCCCATCTACCTGACTCCTCCACCACACACGTAGACCTCAATCCCTTCTTCCTTGACTCGCCAACCCATCGCCCTATCAGAACCTCATTGGTCCGGAAACTCACGCCCCACATTCGCGCGTGAAACAAAACCTCACGAACGCGTAAACCAAACAAAAAGTAGCCGTTGGTGCCCACGTGGCACTTGCCGACATTGGAAGAAGTTTAATTTTGATATTTTTTTTTTCTAGGCAGCTAATTTTGATAACTTCTATTTGCATTCACGGCTGTTTACAAATCAGGTCCAGTTGGTCTGTAGATCAGGTCTCTTAACCGGAATTGTCAAAACTCAAAACCCCAAACCGCTCAGGCCCTCGCACGAAGAGCACTGAATTTTCCGTTTCTTTATTTCCAAACGAACGGATCTGTCTGTTTAATCGTTTTCAGTTCGCGAAATTGCACCAAATCCCGCTGTTTGGACCGGCTTCGCTGTAAGCTTTTTACCCTTTTATTTTTCCCTCTCCGTGTGAATTTTTTGCTTTAATTTTTTTAAGCATTAAAGAAAGAAGTGACAGAGAAACGCCTAATGACGTAACGACGTGGTTTTCCGTGGAGGGAGTGGAGGAATATAGTGTGCTTTCTTTGAATGGGGTTTGCAAGTTATCCAAACATTCCCTGATTTAGTTTCACATCGCCGGCTCTGGCTTTCTCTCTCTCTGCTTGGAAGAGTCTTGTCTAGTCTGAATACCAAGTATGAACTTCTTAAATTCTTGACGGGTTCTAATTGGTTCTGCTTTTGATTTGGTAACAATTGATTGTGTATTTATGGTTGTGTTTTGACTTTGATGTATATGATCTGTGGCTTCGATTGAATGCTGCGTTAGTTTTTAGGGAAACTATTTCCTGGAGTATTTTTTCCCGAAAAGAAAATCAAATCCTCATGATGGTAGCGGCCTAGCGGGAATATTCTTTTGTCTTCAATTTCTTTTTTGTTCATATTAACGGAGTTATAGCATCTGTTGAATGTCTTAAGTTAAATTTATTTCTGGTTTATTGCCCCGATACTGTCAGATATAGAAACTAAGCTACATTCAGTACTGAGCTTTCGTAGGGGTGTGTTTAGTTGTCTGAGTCCATTTCGGTACGCCTTTGGTCTGGAAAGTGCAAGCTTGTCTTTTTGGACAGGAACTTTCTAGAATATCGAAGCTGTTGCCAAAACAGGTGCTGTTGGATTTGTTTTATGGTTCCGAGGATGCCACCCATTCAGATATTGACTAAAATTTGTCTGAATTTTAACGTAAAAAAAAAAAATGAGGCAACTTAGTAAGGCCTAAATGGGTGGTATGTGTTTTGAAATTGGACATGGCACTTGAAATTTGAAATTCTATTGCTAAGTTGTTGTCTGAAGCGACCTATACTTTGTTGTAGTGTAATCTGCTCAAGCTCAAAACTTGATTTTGCAAAATTTTCTTTAGGTTGATGTTACTCCCTCCTGTATTTACTAAACTTCTTTTACAGGGAAATACTTGTTCTATTCTGGTGGGGCATATATAAATGGCTACGCTTGGAGATATTGGAGTTGCAGCAGCTTTCAACATTCTCAGCGCTTTCATTTTCTTTGTGGCCTTTGCCATTTTAAGGCTTCAACCTTTCAATGATAGAGTGTACTTCCCAAAATGGTATCTTAAGGGCTTAAGAGCAGACCCAACAACACCAGGAGCGTTTGTGCGCAAGTTTGTCAATCTGGACTACAGGTCATATCTAAGATTTTGGAATTGGATGCCAGATGCCCTACGAATGCCAGAACCTGAACTGATTGACCATGCAGGACTGGATTCCGCTGTTTACTTGCGTATTTACCTGATAGGGTATGGAGCAATAGATATCAACAATGGACTTATAAGGATGTCTATTCTGAATGTAGTAATTAATAAAATGATATTATGCTGTTTCTCTTGGTGATTTGTGCAGACTTAAGATCTTTGTCCCTATAGCCTTCCTTGCGTGGGGTGTCCTGGTGCCAGTTAACTGGACAAATAGCACTTTAGAGGGAACCAAGCTTTCTAATGTAACTTCTAGTAACATCGATAAGCTCTCTATTTCCAACGTCCCACTTGGATCACAAAGGTATGAAACACTATTTCCTTGCTTGCTTCCTTTGCCTTGTCCTTTTTGGACGATTCTGAACTTTGTCTCCTTGTAATTGTTGTGTTGTTCTCCAGAGCACCCCATACTTTTGCCTATGCACAAAACAGAGCTTCTTTATAAACTTAAATGATAAAGGGTTACAATGTCTGGCTGTATCAACTTAGTATGCTTTTAGTTGTATTTGGCGTTACTATCATTTGGCTCACCAAAGATCAGGCTTTAAGCAATTTCATTCATGATGACTTGTTCATTTTTTAGTTTGTCTTCATAATGCGGGCATAATAATCATGCTAAGTCCTGGATCGCAGGTTTTGGGGTCATATCGTGGTGGCTTATGCCTTTACCTTTTGGGCATGCTTTGTGCTGCTAAAAGAGTATGAGAAAGTTGCCTCAATGCGGTTGCAATTTGTTGCATCAGAAAGACGCCGCCCAGATCAATTTACAGTGAGATAAATCTTTGACTCAAAGACTTTTCCATATTTTAATTTCTTAATTATTAAAAATATTGTGAATATTTTTTCAGCATTTGATCTTTGTTTCAATAAGAGCAGCTGCTTGACTTATTTATATAGGCTCACTAGTACTTGTCTTTCTTAATTTATCTTGATGATAAAAATGGTAGTGCTTATTGGGCCTTTAGTTGAATGTTCAAATATTTACAGTGTGGTGACTACTTTTCTTGTCACCTGGTATGGCCTTTTGGTTGCAGTAATTACTTTTATGATTTGCTGAAAGATTGAAGCATTAGAATTCTAATTTTCGGAGGTCATATAGTATTTAAGATGAATCCATTCTTTAAATATTTTTGGCAGCATCGGCAATAATGTTAGCAGTTGTTGTACTCTGTTTAAATTGATTTACCTCTTAGGTGCTTGCTCTTTGGCCACTATCACCATATGCTGAAATGCTGAAATAACTCGTTTCCTTGGGGAATTACAAATGAATGCTTGCGATGTTCTTTATGGCTAACTTCTTATATAAATATTTGAGATTAACTGTAACTATAATTTTGAATGTTATTGGACAAGGATACGACATTGTTTTGGATCCCTGTCCAGATACAACTTTGTCTGATGAACTTTTATTGTTATCAGGTCCTTGTGAGAAACGTTCCACCTGATCCTGATGAATCTGTCAGTGAGCTTGTGGAGCACTTTTTTCTAGTCAACCATCCAGATCACTATCTTACACATCAGGTTGGTTCTTACTAAACAGAAGTGATATATGAAAAATTTTTTGGTTGAAAACTGATGTATGGACCCTGATTTGCATCAAAAAACCATGAACTTCTGCCACTCAGAAATTTCCTCTTGTTTGGGTGGCAGGCTATGAGGCCTTAATGCAGACAAGATAGTGGATTCACTATTTTTGGATCTATTGTTTCTTGGGAAAAAATAAATTATGCAGTCATCACCATTTGTTAGTATACATTTTGGTTATCATATTGTGACTATGTCTTTACCGATTACATTGTATTTTCTGCTATCTGCAGGTTGTCTACAATGCAAACAAAATTGCCAAATTGGTCAAGAAGAAGAAAAGTCTGCAGAATTGGCTTGTTTTCTACAAAAATAAATATTCTAGAAATTCCTCTAAGAGGCCTTTCATGAAGGTACTTCAATCCAATCTGAGCAGTCTTTGGTAGCATCTTATCAGTTTTGAGATTTAGTATCTTTTTAAGCCCAACTTGTGCAAACATTATTGCTTCCAGACTGGTTTTCTTGGGCTTTGGGGAGATAAAGTGGACGCAATTGACCATCATGAGTCTGAAGTTAAGAAACTTTCAGAAGAAGTAAGTACTACTGCTTTGAATGTCTCTTTGATTAATTTATGTGAGAATGTGGATATTCTTAAGTTTAGTTCCCTGTGAGCATTCCCCCCCACCCAACACACACCCACACCAATAAAAAGAGAAAAGAGGAAAATGTTACAGTAGAAGCATATGCTTTACTTTGTCATCTTTAAAGTGTGAGGTAGAATGCTGTCACCAGGATACATCTCACATTCTAGAAAGTAGGCATTTCGCTTCAAAGTTTAGCCCCTATCCTGAATGTTACTGCCTGAGCGCAAGCACTCCATTGATCCCCTCAACAACTTTTTGCTGTGAAAAGCCTTAGCCAACCTGTTCAACGCTGTATTTGATCGGCTTGTTTGCCTGATTTGATAGAATCTCAGTATTACCAAAAGATCCTTAAGTACAAATTTAGCCTTTTTGAAAGGGGACTGGAAGTCAGTGAGGTCAACCATAACCTACAAAAGGGACACTGGTATCACGTTACTCCAAAAAGGGGACCCACTGGTCGCCTAATAGGGCCCACTTGACATCACTTTCTTTTCTGACATTTTCCTGGAGGACTTATATATTTGAAGGATTGGTCTTGATCACCCACGGTCTCTGGAAATAAAAGGTGTGGATGTTTCTTCTGGAGAAAGATTAATGACTGAAAATATGCTGTTGAAGTTTTCAACAATTATGCATTTGGTTTTTATTGGCTCCAGAGAAATGCCTACGAGACATTTAAACCATCCCAGGAAGACTAACTCCTATTTCATTCTTAGATCCACTTAGGTTAAGTTAAAAGTTGCTCCATTCCGTTTACTGCTTTTACTTTGTCTTCAATATAAACTCACTTCCAGGTCTAATATAATGGAAATGGATCACTTATCCTTCAGATATCAGCAGAGAGGGAAAGAATTGGAAACAATTCAAAGTCTATCGTGCCTGCAGGATTTGTTTCTTTTAAAACTCGTTGGGGCGCTGCCGTCTGTGCCCAAACTCAACAATGCAGAAACCCAACTATATGGTTAACAGAATGGGCTCCAGAACCACGTGATGTATATTGGGAAAACCTGGCCATTCCATATGTTTCACTCACTGTTAGAAGGCTAATTATGGGTGTTGCATTCTTCTTCTTGACCTTCTTTTTCATGATCCCCATTGCATTTGTACAATCTCTTGCAAGTATTGACGGCCTTGAGAAAGCTGCACCGTTCTTGAAAAAAGTTGTTGAAGGGTGAGCTTGCTCCCATCCTATGGCCTCTTGAGTTAAAATTAGTATGCAGTGCTACAAATTACTAACAATCTTCTGATCCATAATGCAGGGGATTTTTTAAATCATTCGTCCAAGGTTTTCTACCTGGGATTGTGTTGAAGATATTCCTTATCTTTCTACCAACCATATTGATGATCATGGCTAAATTTGAAGGATTTACATCTCTATCATCTCTAGAAAGGAGAGCAGCGTCGAGATATTATATTTTCAACTTTGTAAATGTATTTCTCGGGAGCATCATTGCAGGATCTGCATTCGAACAGCTGGATTCATTTATGAACCAATCAGCAAATGAGTATGTTACTCTTGAATATCACTGTTCTTTTGTTGTTGAGGGTCTCTACTTTTGCCTATAAAATATATTTGCATGGGTGTGTTGGTATTCTATATTTCTTTTGATAAAATTGATCACTGGATCGTCCCACGGCCTAACCGATCTACCATTAATGTTCTGTAAAGGAAAATGCGACATGTATGACTGTACATTTTAGAAGTAAAATTTTGTTGGACCATGGAGGCTGGAAATACTATCTGATAAATTTTATTTGAAGAGCAAATATGGTTTCCCAGAATAATCACTTCATGCCTTTATTTTTTATAATTTGTTCTGACCAAAACTAAAGTATATGTGTTTTCTTTTGACAGGATCCCTAAAACAATTGGAGTGGCAATTCCAATTAAAGCTACTTTCTTTATAACTTATATTATGGTTGATGGATGGGCTGGTATAGCTGGGGAAATTCTAATGTTGAAACCTCTTATAATTTACCACTTGAAGAATTTCTTCCTGGTGAAGACAGAAAAGGACAGGGAGGAGGCTATGGATCCAGGAAGTCTTGGTTTCAACACAGGAGAACCTCGTATACAGTTATATTTTTTGCTGGGGTTCGTGTATGCTACAGTAACACCAATTATACTTCCTTTCATAATCATTTTCTTCGGCCTTGCTTATGTTGTGTTTCGACATCAGGTACATAGTTGTATTTTTTGCTGTGCACTCATATATGCTTGTTTAAATAGCTTCAATTGCGGTCAGCTCGCAAGCCGTATGAAGGTCTGGTCGTAAAGTAAAGGCTGCTTATGTCGCTCATTCTTTACTCTATGGATTCCATGTTTAGCATTACCATGTCATGCGATCAGATGTGTTTCTTTTTAAATTGAGTTGTTCTTAAACAACACTCAGTTTTTTTGTGTGGTAAGTAATAGCACTCACTTTTTATGATGCCAGATCATAAATGTTTACAACCAAGAGTATGAGAGTGCAGCAGCATTTTGGCCTGATGTCCATGGGCGCATTGTGACCGCATTAGTGATTTCACAAGTGCTTCTCATTGGATTGTTGAGTACAAAAAGCTTCGCCCAGTCAACACCGTTTCTAATTGCACTTCCAGTTCTAACCATATGGTTCTACCTGTTCTGCAAAGGCCGTTATGAACCAGCATTTGTTAAATATCCATTACAGGTTAGTTGGAACTTTCACGTGCAAAATTGATAATCTGGATTAGTGGAAATGCCTACATGCATATCGACAGGAACTGGCAGCCTTGAACTGTTGTCATTGTGGTTGTTTGCATTCGAAAATTTTGGCAAAAAGAATCATTATATGATAGGTTTGTCAAGGGGCATCTAACTGTATAATGAAATCTAGTGATCTTTCTGATTAAAAAAAAGAAGAAGATGATTATTGGTTAAGTTTTCTAATTTGCTTAGACTGATATGGTTACTGTCATGATTTGGCTTTTGATGTGAAAGATAATGCATCCATTTCTGAACATGTTTCTGTATCATCTTAGCCATATGTGACCATCAATGTATGAAATTTTCTTTGGTGTTTTCTAACCATATGGTTCTACCTGTTCTGCAAAGGCCGTTATGAACCAGCATTTGTTAAATATCCATTACAGGTTAGTTGGAACTTTCACGTGCAAAATTGATAATCTGGATTAGTGGAAATGCCTACATGCACATCGACAGGAACTGGCAGCCTTGAACTGTTGTCATTGTGGTTGTTTGCATTCGAAAATTTTGGCAAAAAGAATCATTATATGATAGGTTTGTCAAGGGGCATCTAACTGTATAATGAAATCTAGTGATCTTTCTGAAAGAAGAAGATGATTATTGGTTAAGTTTTCTAATTTGTTTAGACTGATATGGTTACTGTCATGATTTGGCTTTTGATGTGAAAGATAATGCATCCATTTCTGAACATGTTTCTGTATCATCTTAGCCATATGTGACCATCAATGTATGAAATTTTCTTTGGTGTTTACCTACGGCATGAGTATAACAATTTCAGTCATAGTCTATGTTGAAGCACTAGATTGTTTTTTCAATGAAGTAGTGATCTAGTTGCCAAATAGATGTCTCAGGCTTTTTATACCTTGCGAGGATGAGCAATGCTCAAATTCTCTAGGGCCTGTGTCCGAGAAGATGGTGTAGATCTCTGTTCTTGTATAGAATAGACGATTTGAATACTTACCAATGAAGAAAATTCTTATAAATGGGTTTTCATGAAGTGTACAGAAGGCGTTGGCCTCTGTCTTGATCAAAACTTTAAAAGCATAAACATGCTTGCTAGAAGCAAATGACTGCTTTCTGGAAGCTTTGAGTTGGATATTTCAATATGTATTAGCGGGGATACTTCATATTTCATGTCATGAGTATATCATCTAGAACCATGTATTCTTGGCTTATAACATCACAAATGCAAACAGACCTGGTGAACTAGTTGTTCTAGCTTTTGGTGACTTGAATTCTCGAGTCTGTTTCCATGAACAGGAGAAAAAGAAGTAAAAAGAAACGAACTAACTTGGTAGTTGTATACGTTATTGTGTATTATAATGTGGCAATAGGCTCGAGTATCTCTGTATTGTTTGTGTGCGTTTAAAGCGGAAAGTACATTTTTACTTTTCCAACAACATGTACACTAGGCGGTTATTGCGTCCCATTTTCTTTTTTGTTCTTGATGTGGTAGGCAAATTTCATTTGTGTTCCTAACATCGGTCATAAGAATGCAAGTTTTTATCACTTACAGATCATATTTAAGAGCTTCTACTTGCAATTTTGACTCTCGTTAATCTCCCTCTTTCTCTCTATCCCTTCTCTCACTCATTTTGGGATTTTATTTGAGTTTCAGGAAGCAATGATGAAAGATACTCTAGAACGTGCGAGGGAACCAAATATCAACTTGAAAGGCTATCTCCAAAGTGCATATATACATCCAGTTTTTAAAGCGAGCGAGGACAATGAGGATGAGGAAGAGAATGATGAAAAGTGGGAGAATGAGAGTGTGATTGTGCCAACAAAACGTCAGTCCAGAAGGAGTACACCAGCGCCTAGCAGAGTCAGTGGTGCATCCTCCCCCTCTTTGCCTGATGTTCAAGAACATCCGCAGTCCTAACTCTCTGGTGGGAACTTTGCTTCTTATTGCTGCACATTAAACTTTCACACGACTGTACCAGTGAAACGGGACGGGGGTTGTAAAAAGCACAAACAGAAAGAAGGCAGACAGACAACCTTTGGTAACTCCTGCAAAAAGAAAGCGAGCTCTTATTTGTTTGGCAGTCAGTTGCAAGGTGGGCATGTAAGAATTTATAGTGCTGCCTAGTACAATGTAAAAATCGAGAGATCCTCATGGCCTGCCTCTCTATCATCTAGAGGTTTATTCTGGTGTGAAATCCATGTATTGTTGCTTTACATTCGCAGGATTAAACGACAGTTTGTTGGGCATGTAAGAATTTTGCTTTACATCATCCATGTACAGATCAATGTGTTTTCCATTCTCTTGTGTGGTGTTCTGAAATCGTTTTACAATTGCGTGGCTAAAATTATTACTATACCCTCAAATTAACACTTCATTTACAAGTTACTATTTAAATTACCATTATTGGCAATTGATCCACGTAAGCTACTAAGTTTTTTGGTAAATTACTACGAAATTAAAATCTAACCATCTAAGTTGTGCCATGCAGTCAATTTAGGTAGTATTTGCAAACCTAAAATAGGGAAATTTTGGACCCATACAAAATTTTTAAATGCAAACATAACTAACTCGAAATTTTAGTGAAGAAAATAAAATAATTTTTTCTCTTCCATCAAATTATCTCTTTCTATTGTAGTAAATATAAAAAATTAACTCTAATTTAGGGTCGTTCAAACTCGATAACGGTGTCGGTTATGCCAATAACCACTATTGTCATCGAATGAGTTAGTTTTCAAATATTGGCCATCGCTACTATTTAAGTGCATTAATTGACCTTTGCAGTAGCAGTTTCCAGTTACCGGCATTTATATTGGGCTATTTTTTTAACCTTTCGCGCACTTGTCCCAATTGTTTTTTTTTTTTTTTGGTCCATTAAGCCCATATTAATAAAATATAAACTAATAACATAAAAAATCAATAAAATTAGAGAATATATTAAAAGATAGCATGAGAATATAAAACACTAAAATCCATAATAAATACAATTATAGAACATCTTAAAAGATCAATATTTATTTGCTATCAACATTAATATTTATTTGAATATTAATAGTGTCAAATATTGTATGAAACTACCCAATTGCTAAATCTCTAGTCATTAAAAAGCACTGAGTTGAGATTTAATTAATTTCTATACTTCAAAAAAATAGTTTATTATCTTTACAAATAGGTCGTTTTATGGTTGTAGAATATTCCTTAAGCATTAAAACTTATTTCAATAAAATTTGATAAAATGAAAGGTTAGGGATTTATATTTACTTAGCTTATGTGTTAAAGAAATAAAACTCATGGCTATTATTTATGTTAGGGTAGTTCAAACTTGGTAGTGGTATCGGTTATGGTAATAACTGCCACCGCTACCGGATGAACCGGTTTTCAAATGTTGACCACCGGTACCACTACTGTTAAGTGCGGGAACTAGGTTTCCGATATCGGTGCTGAGAGAGCCGGAAAATTCCGATTCCTTTGAACATTCCTACCCTAATTATCTATCTTGACTTTTTCACTTACTTCCATAAAATTTTACTTTTCACTATTTTTTTCTCAAATGTAATAAAACTTTAACCTACCTCAATTTTCACAACATTCTTAAAATTTCTAAAAAATCTTGATTTGCAAAACATTAAAATTTCATTTTAAATATCAGATCTTTAGTTTAGAGATAAACCTGACAAAATGATTGCTTGTCTAGATTCAATGCTAAAGATGATTATTGTGGGATTACATTAGAAAGATTATGATATTTAGAGTAGTTAAATGCATTTATTTTGTTAATTTTAGATTCACTTTAGTACCATCAGCTCCGCAGGAGGTGCCATAAAACAAGCGCATGCACCAGGATACCCCTATTAAAACAAGGGCACCAGGATACCCATATTTTATCATAAAACATGCTTTTAAATGAATCCTCTTTTTGCTAATAAAAAGTAGAAAACAATCGCCCTAAATGAATCCTCTTTTTACTTTTCAGTTTGTAAAGTTTTTTCTTTTAATTTTCTGATTTTAATTTCTTTCATTAATTTTAATTTTAATCGTTTAAAGTGTTAATTAATTTTAATCTGGTCATAGTTTTTTTTTAATTTTCCGATTTTTAAATTCTTTAATTATGCTAATTTGATTTAAGTTTTAAATTTACTTTTTAATCTTTTCTCTAGATTTCTTACGTTTTTACTTATTTTCAGTTTTTTAATGTGACATGAACTACGGTGTGAAAGTGCTGCGGGACATCTCATTTACAAAGCATTTGTGTATTAAAAATTTTAACAAAATTTTAATAAAATTTTATCTTTATAAACATATATTAAAATTTTACTTTTACTTTTATCTCTCATTCACCAATTTCAATACTACCTATTTTTTAACACCAACACAAAATTTTATTAAAATTTTATATCCAAACAATATGTTAGTTTTTAAATAAAACTAAAGGATACAACCTTTTTTTAAATTAATTGAGTGCGATATGATATCCCATAAACTTGTTAAATAGAAGTTAAAGGTATGACATTTTAAATAAATATTCTTAATATTTAATAAAAAGTATTTTGACAGAAGTGAAAATCTAATGGCTATTTAGGAGGTGTTTGTTTGCTAAAATTTCGGAGAATATTTTCGAAATTTTAAGAATCTTTACTTTATTGAGATTTATTGGAGTTTGTAAAAGGTAGAATGTGTATATATAAAAGTTAAAAATTTTAGAGTGTATTTATTTTATTAAAAATTTTCATACCATGAAATATTGGGGAAACAAAGTCACCTTAAAAATAAGGAAAAATTACTTAGAACCCACTAGGTTTTTGGCCAAAATCAAAAGCCTCATTGGGTTTTAAAAAAAAAACAAAAGCTCACTTGGTTTATCAGTTTGATATGAAAACTAACCCGAGTCAACTCTGTTAGTAGAGATAATGGAGCCCAATCCACATAATATAAAATGAACAAATGTTACTTAACACGTGCTCAAAAAAATTACATAAGCTTCAGCCTGCCATGTTGCACCCACATCCTACCACGTCAGTCTCCTCTATACTAACGAAGAAGCCTTGAAGGAAGCCCTAGGTTCATCGATCTGAAATCCCTCAAAGTTCTTTGCCCTTCTACCAAGTTTTAAAGCTTTAGTTTTCCACGTCGTTTTGCCTTAGAAAGTCCTTCAAGAAAGCTTTAGTCAACTGTCGTTCTCCTCATTTTGCCTTGTGGGTTTTCCTCGACAATGTTCTCATTGAGCTCATCATCTGTTAGAGATACTCAAAATTTGAACATAGAGTTGGTTCGAATTAGTTTTCGTACCAAACTAATAAATTAAGTGAACTTTTAGATTATTTTTAAAACTTAATAAGACTTTTAATTTGGACCTAAAATCTAATGAATTTTGTGTAATTTTTTCTAAACACAAAAGGACAAAACCTAAAAACTATTAACCAAAACCATGTGCTGCCACCAAATCATTGGCTTCTGTGACTCTGTTTTTGTTTAAGGCTAAAAATATGGGCATTGAATGCAAGGTTAAACGTGCTTAGGAAAAAATAATATAAAGCAATCTAAACGTCACGTCGTCATTAATTTCCGTACTTTCCCGAAATCTGTGCTTATCTTTTAACATCTTTGAAATTTGTGCAAATTTTTAACTTTCCAAAAGTTCCTCCTTTCGTCTTTTTCGGGGAGGAATTCTTGGAGCGGAAGGAAGGCTACGGCTCCAATGGTGTCTGATTTAACAAGGTTATCATTATATACTGGTTTGGGATATCTCACACGGATACACAAAAATCACTGAATTAATTCCTTAAACAGGCACAAAACTGCCTCCCTTATTAAACTATAAATTATAAATTATAAAATAGAAGAATAAAATAAATACAAAATTAGTCTTTATAATTTGCAAGAAAATTAAATAAATCCTTAAATTTTAAAACCTATCAAATTAATCACTGAATTTTGAAATTCTTCCTATTTAAAGAATTGCAAGGATTAAAGTCTCCATAAATTTCAAACTTTTCAACTAGTTTGATGTGTTTTAAAGTTCAAAGACTTATTTAATTTTTAAGAATGACAAACCATAGAAAAAAAATCTCTTCCACTAATTTTAAAAATAGAATATATCCTTTTGTTGTGCGTTAAGAAGCACCAACAAATTAATATCTAGTGGTAGGAAATTGATTGAAAAAAATAAAATTTGGAATTTGGAATTATGTGTCTCTCCGTTGGTTGTCCGGTACATATTTAGAAAAAAAAACAAGAGAGGTCCGGTACATAACAGTAATTTAAATAGAGCGGGGTCAACGATATCATTAATGAGTCTCTTTAAAATAGACCGGGGGTTAATCACTACGCCTGGTATCGAAACCTTCGACTTACCTGACACCGATTTGGAGCTACCTAGGATTTAGGAAAAAGAAAAAGACACCGATTTGGAGCTTAGACATGCTATGGTTTTTTGATAATCAGGTCAGTCTCGAATTTAGTTTGTTCTTCCACCCTGATTCAATCCTTTTTATAAAGAAGAAATCTTGCGTGAGATTCTTGAAAATCTGAACTCTGAAGCTCATTCTGGCGAAGAACAGATTTATTGAATGATGCTGTTGAGGGTCCAAATTCTGATTCTGATTTTCATTAAGTTTTCTCTGTTTGCTTTTTTTTTCTTCACAAAACATTTCTTGCATGAAATTTATAGGACTGCGGTTCGGTCCTTTTTTTTTTTTAAACAATCCTGAATGAAATTGTTGAGAATCTGAATTCTCCAGCTTGTTCTGCATTCGTCTTTGTCTCTCTTTATTTCATTTATAAGGAAACTTTTATTGAATTAATTGTTGAGAATCGGGTTTCTGATTCACATTCCTCCTTAATCATTGTCGCTTTTTCTTTTCTTTTTAAAGAAATATTTTTTGTTAAAATCAGAATCGCGATACTCTCTGTAGATGACTTTGTTCAGAGTTTCTTTTCACTATGGAGTTTTGGCATTGATGATCATCGTTGAATTTCAATTCAGTTTTACGTGTTCCTTACCGGTTCATGAAATAGTTATTACCAAACTTTGCGGGGAATTTTGTTTTTTCTTTAGATCTTTGTATTAATTGCATTCAGACTTTCTTGAAAAATCTCTTTGAATGTAATTTTCAATGGAAAATACGTCCATTTGAGTTTGCTTGTTAGAGAACTGAATTCAGATGTCACTAAGCTAAGAAGCATTATCTATTCCTCTGATCATCTACAGTGAGAAAGCAATGGAGCTTTTTATTACAAAGCGAGAAAGGTTGAGCCGGGATCAATTTGACTTGCTGAGAACTTCTGGATACTCAAAGGTTTCCAGGGTGCCCGGGAAGGGAGGTGTTCAAGGAATCCTTGAACATGGAAATAGAGTGTCAATACCAAAGAAGGAAGAGAATCACAATGCTGGCTCATTAGAGTTGAGAACAAAACTTTTGGACAAGAAGAGAAAGAATACTCATGCAAGCGAGCCTCCATGGAATCAAAGAACTCCAAAGAAGTGCTGCACTGCCACAAACAAGAAAAGACAGCTCGGGGATGATCGGTTTGATGACGAGTTTGAAGAAGATGAAGAAATTCGGTTTCTCCTGAAGGCTAGAGCACGGAAAAGAGCTAGGAATTTGGAAAGTGTCATGTCTGACTTAAATTCAGAAGATCCAACAGACAACGCATTCATCTCAAGCAAGGACAGATGCAGTGGAAAAAATGCAAAGGCAATTCACTTGTTTTTACTCTTTCCCTCTTAGTTTCTCTTCTTATCTTATATTTCTATTCAATTGAAGAAATCAGTGCTGTTTCTTTTGTTTCATGTTTTATTCCTTGTCTATGTACTGGGAGTTAATGGCAATTGTCATCTGAAACAGGGTAAAGCAGTAGATCCTTTAAAATGTCATCAGTGTATGAAAAAAAGAACTGTTGTTCCTTGCACCAACTGTAATCAGAAAATGTATTGTGTGCAGTGCATCAAGCAATGGTATGATATTCTATTTATATTCTACTCATCTTTAGACATGTTTCTTCTCCAAAAAGATTTTTTTTAACATTATCATTCTTGCTGAATGTTGTGTATATAGGTACCCTCACTTGAAGGAAGAAGAAATTTCGGCTTTTTGCCCATATTGCCGTGGGAATTGCAACTGCAATGCCTGCTTGCACTCAAGTGGGATGAGTAAGGTTTGTTTTAGTCCTATTGTGCTGTAAATGCGTTCAAATCACATCATCTCAAGAAAAAATCTGTTTTTCTAAAAAAAAAAAAAAAAATCTTCCTAACCTTCAGACTTCAAAGAGGGACATCTCTCACGGTGAAAAGATCCAGCATCTCCAGTACATACTTCATTCTCTGCTTCCGCAGTTGAAACAAATTTGTGAAGAGCAAACTAAGGAGATAGAGATTGAGGCTAATATCCTAGGTGTGTATAGTTTCCAGCTACGGATTTGAGTTCTCTGTTCAGAGTTTCGAAGTCCCTTACAGGGAACATTTTTTTGTAGGAAAATCATACGCTGAAATTGAAGTGCCACAAGCCCTTTGTCACAGCAATGAGCGTGTCTTTTGGTGAGCATCTCTTCTCTAAATTTTTTTTTATAATTCTTGAGGTGCTTTGTATTTTGACTTCTATGTTTTGGGTTGGAGCAGTGATCATTGTGCAACTTCAATTATAGACCTTCATCGAAGCTGCCCTGAATGTTCCTATGA
Source organism: Morella rubra (assembly GCA_003952965.2). Lineage (NCBI taxonomy): Eukaryota > Viridiplantae > Streptophyta > Magnoliopsida > Fagales > Myricaceae > Morella > Morella rubra. Next base: position 2,170 of record RXIC02000057.1, on the reverse strand, counting down.
GCTCTGCCTCCATTGTTGCCTAGAAATTCGCAAAGGAAACTTTACAAGCCGTGCTGAAGTGAAGTTTCCATACGTCAACAGGGGTCATGATTATATTCACGGTGGATATCCTCTTCAGGAATCTAGTCTTTCAAAATCTTCAAAGGAAGATGTTGACTTCTGTACCAAGTGGAACGCTAATGATGATGGAAGTGTTATCTGTGCTCCAAAGGAAATTGGTGGCTGTGGTAAATGCGTATTGGAGCTCAAACGTATCCTTCCACAGGGGTGGATTTCAAATTTAGAAGTCAAAGCAGGAGATTTGTTGGAGATGTTTATCGGTCAACAGAAAAATTTAAAGATGAAATGTGCTGAAATTAGCAAGAAGATGTTGCGAAGAGCAGCTTCTAGGGTTGATGCCGATGACAATTACTTGTATTGTCCAGCTTTAAGGGACGTTCTTCAAGAAGAAAAGCTTTTGCATTTCCGACAGCGCTGGGCAAGTGGTGAGCCAGTTATTGTTCGTGATGTTCTTGAGCAGGCAAGTGGTTTAAGCTGGGAGCCTATGGTCATCTGGCGTGCTCTATGTGAAAACGTGGATCCAGAGATCAGCTCAGAAATGTCACAAGTGAAGGCGATTGATTGCTTGGCTGGTTGTGAGGTCTAGTAACCGACTCTCTTTTTGCATGCTTATAATCCAACAACTAGTGGTTTTTCCTCTTGTCTGGAATTATGTTACTTTTCTGTCTGTTCTTTTGTACGCATCTCTCTCCTTCCCTCTTTCTCTGTCACACACACGTGTGCACCCCACAGAGACATAGGGATGAAGCTAAAATAGATATAGGAGAACCAGATACTAAATAGTTATTGTTTTTTTTGGTGTTGGGGGGGAGGGGGAGGGGGCACACCCCTGTAGCTTCGCCCCTGCATCCTCATCGTATTGATAATACCTTGCATATCATAAAAAGCTACTGGTCTCATCTTATATTAGGTTAATTTCACTTACCCCTAAGAACAAGGAGTAGTTAATTTCCTTCTTCAAGGAAAGTTGTTGCACTCCTAGTTGCTTGAGGAAATTCTTTTCCTTCGACTTTTAAGGAGTGTGATCGTCAGTCAATGCATGGACTGCAATAGAATTGCTCTTTGTACATTCAAAATCTAATTCCACTATTTTTCATCCTTGAACCACACCATTTGGTATCAGAAGTGTTCTGATCCATGGTGGAAACAAGTGACCAGCAACGATGAAAAGAGAAAGACCAAGATCAAGAGCTTGAAGGAAACAACTCCAACATTTGTGATGGTTCTCCACGTGAGGAGTTGACTGAGCTGAACACTTGGATGGCATTAGAGAATGTCAGAGCAATCACATATCGAGGAGTAGCACTGCTGCTGCAAAAGGGTAGGGGTGAGGTTTGGACAAAATTCTCGCCCTTTGACTTCTCATCCTCGCCAGGGTATGAGATTCTCCTGGAACTGCGAGACGCTATGCAGCCAGAGATTAATGTTGGAGTTCCTCATTTTGATGGAAAGGACCAAATTAGGTGGAGCTATGTAGCTAAGCAATATTTTCGAATTTAACCTTACACCCAACGTGTAGAAGGTTACATTTAGAGGAGGCGTTCTAGTGTTACATTGGTTTGAGAGGAGTAGAGGTGCCGTATGTTGGAATCAATTCATGGGAGCCATGGGAACTAGTTTGGATCAAGCTTAAACGAAGACTATACTGATGACACCACCAAACTCCAACAATCCTTTATCGGCCCAGGTTATCACAATCACTCTTTGAGCAGCTAGCAAATCATACCACTGAATTTACAGAAGAATTTTTGTTAGCTGTTTCATAAGCGGGTTGGAGGAGGAATCGAAGCACGTTGTTCAGACTTTTATACTAAGGAACGGAATAGTCGGTAGTGGTCAATACTAAGGAGGAATTACTTTCTTCCTTAGCCGGCTAGCGATTTTTCACAGCAAGAAGTACCATTTCAAAGGCCAAGGCTATACAGAGAAAGACCTCGGTTATGATGAGAAATCTTTCCTTTGCAATACCAAGCAGCTATTTCTTTTCAATGGCATTTGGTCTGATAAAGAAGTATAGCTAGAAGGTGGCAACCCAGGGGACAATTTAATATCAGAAATTTCTTGACTTCCACTAACCCATTCAACCTCTACATGGACCGTACAAGCGAAG
>RXIC02000054.1:0-21804 GCA_003952965.2 Morella rubra | reverse complement strand
AAGCAAGCGTTGTTTTGATGGGGTTTCGGACTCGGGACTTGAGGTGATTATCATGACCAAATTGGCTTTGCTTGGGTTCACGTGATTCCCACGGTACGGCTACTGGTTGTAGTAATCTCACAACTGGCTGTTGTTGTTGTTGCTGGAGATTTGACCGATTGGACGCCCTATAACAACTTACGGAGTTGGGGATGTACTAACAGAGTCTTCGTGGTCATTGTTCTGTTGAAAAATGTTTCTAGCGTCACGTTTCACATGATTGCCGATATCCAATTGTCCGCATGCGCCTCGAAATGACGACTCTAGACATCATTTTTTTTTTCTCTTATTTTGCTTCGCTCATCACTCTAGTCATATCAAATCACTTAAAAAGTAAATCAATTTTTTATGCATAAAACTAATTACCTGAATATCTTCACATTTGGTTACATAAATAAAAAAATCATGACTAATCCACAGATAAACTAACTCCTTATAAATCTTTCATACGTGAATTTGAAATTTGGAACCAGAAAAACACCACCGGCAATTCAACTCGTTGAGTTCCCAAACAGCGTAGGAAGACTTGCATTTCCCGAGTCCGGAATTGGGTTGTTGGTGCGTAATTGTCGCGTGAATATACCGTGGACAGGGAAGGGGTATATGTGGCATTGGGATCGGAGAGTGCGTGAGACGCGTTGGGGAAGAGGGGTGCGTGGAAGAGGGAATGGGACTATTCCATTTTCCTTGGGAGGCTGGCAGTGACAGAACAGAGGGGCAGAGATACGGATACGGACAGAGGTTTTGATGTATTGGGTTTGCGACTAATAGGCCTCGTGATCGGAGAAGGCAGATCCATGGAAGACTGTTCCCGCTAGTCACGTGGGAACTTTTGACTACCCAATGACCAACCCCTCGGCCTCCCTTTCCTCTTCTCTCTCTCATTGTTACGAGCGCCCCAACACCTCTCTCTCTCTCTCTCTCACATTTACGCAAACAATTGACCCTCGGGTATAAATTGAGTCGCGAGAAGTGGTACTTGTACAAGTCACAAACGGTGCCACACAGAGAAATTAACACATACACTTGTTCAAACCCTATCACCACACTGACAGACCACTGACTAGATGGCTCAGTCTCTCGCTTTCCCCATCTAAATACTCTCTCTCTCTATCTCTCTCCACAACATGCAAATTGGGTCCCTCTCTGCCTGTTCTTTATAACTCCTTTCTCTCTCTATCTTTACGTATGTATATCCCTCTCTATTTGCATTTGACGACAACGGTGGACTGCAGGTGCTGACTGGTATTTCGCCATTTTATTACTAGCTTATAAAGCTACCAGACAACACCCCTTCCTCACTTATCAGCCCCTCTCGTACCACTCAGCTTTCGCATCTGAGTTTTTTCAAACACATTATTATTGCAACTCGCTCTGATCTCTATACTGCTTGGTTCATACTCGCTGTTCAACCCCCTTCAACTATAAACTCCGTATCCCCCCTTCTGATTTCCACAGCCGCCCAAAACCCCTTTCTCCATCCCGTACTATCCCTTTGCTTGAGTTCGAAGAAACCCATCTGATCTTTCTTTATATAGTTCTAGATTTTGAGAGGATACCCCTTGAGATTAACAGATATAGTGAAGTAGAAGAAAGAAAAAAAATGATGCATCGTTGCAGCAGCTCCCACGGGAATATGGTGGGGCCGTGTACGTGTGGACTGTTTCACACCCAAAGCAGTTCCTTCTCCATGCTATTCTCTATGCCCAACCACGGGCCCTATGATGAATCGGAAATGTATTCCTTCACATCATCTTCGACTTCGGTGGATTGCACCCTATCTTTAGGAACTCCATCTACACGTCTGACGGAAGATGACGAAAAGCGACGGCGCTCTGCTTCCTCCGTGTCCAACTTTTGCTGGGACTTGTTACAGACCAAACATAGTCCCTCGGCACCGCAGACTCACAAGACTGGCCGTGGAGGCAATAATGGCAGCAATAACAACTCGGCCAATGACCCCCTCCTCGCTCGCCGCTGTGCCAACTGTGACACCACTTCCACACCCCTTTGGAGGAATGGTCCACGAGGCCCAAAGGTGCTCTCATTATATACATCACTTTGTTTCTTGTTCTTATCAAAAAGCTATTTCCTTGTGTTCACTTCTCATCTACTTGTCTCTTGTGTACTCGTTTTTTATTTGAAATACTCGCTTTATAGTAATCCATATATATTCATGAAATGCAGTCGCTATGCAATGCTTGTGGGATCCGATTCAAGAAAGAAGAGAGGAGGGCTACCGCTGCGGCCTCGACCGCCACCAATAATGGAGGACTGATTGAGCAGAATCACATGCTCAGCCACCATAACAATTCATGGTATGCCCATCCGCAGACGCAGAAAGTTCCGTGCTTCTCTCCTGGCATTGGCAACGAGTTCCGGTTCATCGACGACAATGACCGAGATTCCGATACCGGCATTCCCTTTCTTTCTTGGCGTCTCAATGTCACAGATAGGCCGAGTCTCGTCCATGACTTCACAAGATGAAAAAATTGACGGTCAAGATCAAGCAAGTTCTTATTACCATAACGTATCACGATGATGATGTCGAAGATGTTGATGATGGCGATGGTTTATAGACTCGTCAAATTCTTTGTTCTTTTTTTTCCCCCTTTTTTTCTTGGTTGTCGCTTCCTTTTCCCCGTCTTACGTAGATGAAGTGAGAATGGGATAATTCTATGTTCTTAGTTTGCTTTCTTTGAGTTTCTTTCTTTTTAACTTTTCTCTTCCTCTTGGAAACATACCTGGCTAGCCACCTTTTCTTGATTTACTTTGCTTGTTCTTAGAGATGACGACATGAATACAATGATTATATGTAGACCGTCCGATCTTTTGGGTGTTTGATAATGAGCAAAAGACTTGCTACCACTTTATCATAACATGTGGACTGCAAGTTTAGCTTACCTGAATCTGAAGCTTGCTATATGGTATTGGGTCTTTTTCATGTTCCCTCAGCAAGATAGCGATTGTGCGTCACATTTAATTAATTCTTGGTTGCAAATGATGGTCCAGTGTCCAGGCTCGACCAGTGACCACTGTTTTTTTCCCTTAGCCAGACACAGTGCGAACCAGAACAATGGTGTCTTTTTAGGGATAGCGTCAAAGCTGACCGTCAAAGGGGGTCACCGTAGAGGTTGGGGACTTGGGAGTATTGTCATTGACCATCATTTGTACGTCTGACCTGCGTATGGGTGTGGAGATATTTTATTTGCTTTTTCTGGCATTCTATATTTTCAATTATCAGGGCTAGTACAATAGATTAATTGTCTGCTATTCTCAAGCCAATATCTTTTATTGTGTATACCAATCACGATGAACCTATCGTGAATAATACCAACCAGCTTCATGTCCTTATCTTCACGTACGAGTCCCACGCAGTGCACGCACGAGGGATTCCTGCCTGTCAAACAACAATGTTAAGCTTATATTTTATGGTGATAGGGTGCAGTATAGCGTTTTGCATTAGGACTCGTGGAATTCGTTTGATATAGATTAGTTGTGATGTATAGCTATTTGACATGTGTTTAGCTGCAAATGAAGGGGCTTTTCCCGTTAGAATTGGCAGATACTTCAATCCTATGTATACGTATGCATTGCGTATGATTCCACATTAGCTGTAGAGCTTGTCACCGGATCAAACACGGTGAAGTTACGTTGGGCTCCCTTCAATATTAATCCAGTTACTTACAAGAAAGAAGTGAAATATATTGAAGTTCTTGTTTGCGCATTCCTCGAGCTGATGCTATGGTGATCTGGAAGATGTTGATGCATTGCCAATTGTTGCTGGTGCTGTATGAAAGGCCTTATAAAGCGTCGCCTAGTGTTTTAAATTTGTATATCAGAGGTGCAAGTATACATGGATTTGCTTGATTGATATACCTTAGTCTGGACTGAGAACGTGCATTGCCTTGTAATCTGCGCGTCAAACTTCAACTATGAATTTGGGGTTTCTAATTTTCAATCACATGAACTTATATGTACGAAACAATATAACACCTTTTTATTCCTCAGAACTCCTTGACAGTTATGAATGCAAAAGCCCAAAAACTATAGATTTCAGTTCTCCCGTAGAAGCTCTATGTTACGCGGATTAAGTTTTCACGTCTACCGATTACAAGAACACAAGTACTGTGCTATAAATCCTTGCCATGGACAAAAATCGATTGCCAGTTATGCCAAAGAGTACAACTCCAAACCTTATTCTTATCATCTGAACTAGCTAGCTACAAGGTGCGTAAGCACATACGACGGCCTTGAAAACTTTTCTTGATTTGTAGGCTATAAAGCGCGAGAATGAACGTCTCGAGAGCCAGCACAGTCGGGTGCTTTTTTTTATGAAGGAAGAATCAAACATTCCGGCGAGCGTACCGGGAAGATCAAGAAAATCGCCGGCAGGGCTTACTTGGGCCCAGCCGTTGCTTCATCATAGATGTGATTTTGTCCACGGTCCGTTGCTACTAATTCATATATATGTTTTGCTTTCGGATGTGTAATAATCAAATATTGATCAGAAAAGAAGCTGGTCTTACTTGTTTGTATGATTTTGTTGCATCAAAACTGTAACTATTACTTGCCCCCCCCAAAAAAAATGTAACTATATATTGATTGGCGTAGTCATTAATCATTAATGGAACCATTTCATGATAATGCAAGAGGGTACGTTGTGACAGAATCTCCTTGTCGTTACTGAAAGAACCGAGCAGATCGACAATCGAAGATGTGGGAAGATCTGGTGTGTGGCCAAAAAGATCGGTGATCTTGTGCTCTCAAGGCGTACTCAATCCCTTGAGAGCACAACTTGTGGCGGAGAAGCCACAAGAAAAGGGCACTGCTCATATCTATTCAACAGAGAAAAAATAGATGAAAATACTAGAAAATTTAAATATTCAGGATGATAAATACAGAGAAATATGGGTGCTGCTGTGTGCATGATACATGTGGATCTAAACAGGTTGTGAAATCGTTGTCCTTGATTACGCATGGTATTGTAAACCCCAAGCTGAAATGCTCGCCCGGTGGAGCTCTTCATTTGATCTGGGCAGTTTTAGCAATGCACTCTTCGATTCCTCGGCCTGTTGGTCAAAACTGAACCATTTTGACCCGGACATCCATTATTTCCCTCAGAAACAATCAGAGAGGGAACTTTAGCCATGAGCCTTCTGACGTTTTCTTATTGGGGGCGAGGTGTCCTTTGTGACCTACACGGTGATTTGACTCGACTTCCAGATCAGTTTAGAGGACGGTGGGGGGGCCGACTGACGAGTCCATGGGCCCCTATTAAACTTTAAACTTTAGAATCTAAATCTCCAAGGGAAGTGACCTAATTTGAGCCAAGCCCACCAAGTTTACTTTTTGCAACAGACTTGAGCCCACGGTAGAAAAGATTGGTCACCGACTTCACCATTCACCGCCTTAGACCAAGACCAAACAAAAGACTAATAATATTCATTCCGACCCGAAAAAGGTATATAATATGATATTACCCTTGGATGACTAATTTAAATTGAAATTTTATGTTTGAATTATATAGTACAATTTAAAAAGAAATAGATATAATAGATAGATATTATACTATTTAATATTATTCATGTAAAATTTTTAACAATATAAACTTTATAATGAAATTTACTTATTAAGTTTATCTTTTTTAAATTGTAATAAAATAAGAAATTGTATAATAAAATATTGATCCTTTAAAATCCATCGTGTCCTAAACCCACTATGCTGATGTCATTTTCGACGACAGAGCTGCAACGTATCACACCCAAAATTTTTTTATATCTGCTATCCTCCACAATGACGACGTTGATATTTAGTAGGCAGTGCAGTTGATCAAAACCAAACAACCTTATAAATGGATAGAGAAAAAGACAACATAATACCCAAACTTGTGACTTTCACTAAACAAATCAAAACCCACAATTAAGTGAGTACTTTTTCGTGCAAGAAATGGAATCCGCAAATTATATATGGCGTGAGCATAGAACATATGCGCTGGCTCTCACTTACCTACTAGCACTCCCGGACGTACGTATTTACTTTCAACCTTCTCTTGATCTTTTTCTTAATCTTTCAATATCCAGCCTATTATATCTTTTCTCTCTCCTAATCTTCTTCGTTTTTTTGTTCTTTTAAGTTTTTAATTTCTCGTCACTGACTACATCACTACCTCTCCAACTCAAAGATAAAGGACATATACATAACCCAATTTTGAAGAATTTGACTCGAGTTTTGTCGTTGTAGGAATAGGTCGATCTCCATTGACAATTTGACGCCTTTCCCAAAAACTGTCGGTCATCTTGGCCATGTACATATTTATCGGGAGAATGGTCGCCTGAAAGAAGAAACCTTAGATTACGAAATTTGCCATGTTTAGACTACGTACGTTTTAGAGTTGGCCCACTTTAGTATATATATATATATATATATATTGGATAAGTAATTTTAGTCCTATTTTCGTCCAATATCAAAGGCTCACCTTTCTTGGTTACAACTGATAACAACCCAGCACCAAACCTAGCTTTCCTCTTGTTTTAAAGTCTCCCACTTTCTTCGAATCCATTGCTCAGTCACAAGCGAAAGAGAGCGAGAGATATAGAGAGATGGTGAACTTGGTGGCAGCACAGAGGCCCATGCTGCATGGGCTAATGAAGATGGCAGGGGTGAAACCCTACACAGTGGAGATCGAGCCAGGCACGATCATGAACTTCTGGGTCCCATTGGAGACCATCAAGAAACCCAAAAAGGGCCAAAAGCCGGAGCCTCCGGCAAAACCTAGCAAGCCCGTGGTGGTCCTGGTCCACGGGTTCGCCTCCGAGGGCATCGTAACATGGCAGTTCCAAGTTGGCGCTCTGTCAAAAAAGTACTCTGTTTACGTACCGGACCTTCTCTTCTTCGGCGATTCCACGACCGATAAAACCGACCGGTCCCCGACTTTCCAGGCCAAATGTTTGACTGCTGGATTAAGGAAGCTCGGGGTGGAGAGGTGCACTGTGGTTGGGTTTAGTTATGGGGGGATGGTAGCGTTTAAAATAGCTGAGCTGTATCCTGAGCTGGTTGAGGCCATGGTGGTGTCTGGCTCGATCATTGCCATGACTGACTCCATCAGTGAAACGACGCTGCAAAGCCTTGGGTTTTCTTCTTCTTCAGAGCTCTTGTTGCCTACTTCTGTCAAAGGATTGAAAGCTCTTCTCTCCGTTGCTGCTCACAAGAAGCTGTGGTTCCCGGATCGGCTTCATAAAGACTTCCTTGAGGTTTGAACCGTTACTTCTATAGAATGTTTCAGTTACATTTCCAGGTTGTGGCAGTCGCCTAAGTTTTGTGGATTAACTAGAACTAGACGACCATTAATTAAGTTTGAACTGGTTGCTGGCACCCAACAGCAATTTTCTAACGTAGGGTAATACACGAAAAGAAACCCCGAACGTTTTCCTTGGCAGTTTCAACTACACCCTGAATGTCATGCTATGCATTGGGCTATGCCATTTACTATTTTGGGTAGAAAAGTTAAAGCTTATATGTTTTTGGAAAACACTATCAATCTTGAAAATTCACCCTTTAATAATGGGCGAGGGCTTATCCAAATCCAAAACATTGGGAAAATCCTGGTGTATAAAGTATGATGATCATGACATATATAGCAGCTAGCTAGCGCAGAGTTACGAATGAATGAATTATTTATGTACACGGGTCCGTTACATTGAATGATTTTAATCACAAATTATATATGCTGAGTCAAAAAAATTAATCATTTTAAGTCGTTGTCTAATATTATATATTTTCTTTCTGATTCAGCAACATTCCCAAGACAACCCCTCTAGCTTGAATTAAACTCAAGAGAAATAAAGAAATGCAAAAAAAATTGTACTGTTGCACAAATAAATTCGTTGTACCACGATTCTTGGTCCCTGAATTAGACATTAAATGGCGTTAGCTAGACAATCAGTCAACTAACATCCTACCTACCGTATGGGCAAGTGACAAGCCCCCGAAGCATTGTGGTGTATACGTAGTGCCACCTTATTAGCCAAATGATGTAACCGATCCGCTTAGCAAAAAAAAAAACCAAAACAAGGCAGGCAAGAGCAGCAGACATTAATTAACCTTGGAAAACTAGTCTCTCTTTTCATGTTGTAACGTCTAGTTCTTTCTTTTTCATGTTCTTTCGTAACTCTTTTGCTATGGCAGGATTTTCCCAATGTTTTGGATTTGGATAACGTAGACCCTTCAAAACTCCTCTCTTCCTCCCCTCTCATTAGACATCCATGAGAATTAATAGCATCTCCGAGTCTCTAAATTTCAACTTGTGCATACGTCTAGTTCTTTCTCTGTCGTAAATTACGTAATTAGTTAGCATTCTCTCGTGAGGTTTCTAAAGCAAAAATCTCGTGACTTTCGCCATCTTTATTTGAGTATTAGTAACGCACCGTTTCAACGGAGATTAGCCTACTTGTAATTCTTTCACACGGATGGCTCTAACTGGTGTCCAAGAACAATTACAGGTGATGTTCACCAACAGGAAGGAGAGAGGTGAACTCCTAGAAGCTTTACTCGTCAGCAATAAGGAGGACACAGTTCCCAAGTTCCCACAGGTAATCCGCATTCTTTCGTAGATCCACTGTCGTCGTATCTATCATCTACTCACAATCTGCCCATTTCTTTCTATATTTGTCTATGCAGAGAATACATCTGCTGTGGGGTGAGAACGATCAGATTTTCAACCTGGAACTGGCCCAAAACATGAAAGGGTAGGTTTGATAATAGGGGAAAAAGAGAATTTTGTTTTTTTTTAGTAGTGGTGATCCCTAAAATGCACTTATCTAAAAAAAAAATCCCCCAAATAGAACTGTGGTCCAACCTATAGACGAAATTCTAATCTTTACTTACGTCTACATTTGGAATAATGTGGTTACAGGCAAATAGGAGAAAATGCATCCCTCCAAGGCATAAAGAAGGCAGGTCACTTGGTTCACCTGGAACGACCCTGTGTGTTTACAATAGGTGTCTGAAGCAGTTCCTTGCCTCCTTGCACGCAGAAGAAAACCAGAAATGATACTATCTAATTATGCTCCCGTCATTTGTAATCTGTGGCACTGGTCAGTGAGAAGTTAAAATGAACATCTGTTGCGTATCATCTAATAGGCGAGGCTCATATAGTTCTAAGGATTTGAATGAAATTGCACTTTTATTAACTTCTCGCTTATATACAATATACACAAAGCAACTGTAATGGAGAGACTAGATGCCATAGCCTATACATATAATACTACACAAGCAGGTAATGAAGCAAATTAACAAGGTATAATCTGAACAACTCAACCTCTACGTGATGCCTCGTGCATGAAATTCACTTCCGAACCAGATTTATGTATGATATAAGCTTCAGGAAACGAGTCATCTAAGTGACCCCTGAATCTCTCGAGAGTTCTCCCTTTAGTTTCAGGAACCCAAAGTGCCACAAAGACAACAGTAAAAGCAGCGACCAAGGTGTAAATTGTGAAGGTAGCTGAAAGAATGAAGGAACTACATCAGCTAGACCACAAGGCACGCACGCAGACACACACACACACACACATATGCGGACATGGATGTATACCTCCGCTGTTCCAACTCAAGAGTAAGTTTGCAGTCATTGTGATCGCCCAGGACGTCAGCCAATTTGCCAATGTTGCTATACTCCCAGCAAGGCTTTTAATATTCGGGGGAAGGATCTGAAATGTGCAATTTGGTGAAAAAAAGTAGAGTATTTCAAAGATATTGGGCCAAACTTTTTTTTCTTTTCTTTGCTTCTGGCAGTGCAGAAAAGTTAAACATTGAAATTGCATGAGCCTATGGTATAAGCTACAGATAATAAGTTCAACAAATAGCCCAACATCATCAGGATCATCATGAATCACCCTTTATAGGACCTACTACAACGCTGGAACTTCAAGACTTCTATACATGCAGAACCATCCTGACACCAACTGCTTAATCATAGCCCATATGTGCAGGAACTACAGCATTCTGAGTGCCCAACTCTAAGAAGAAAGGTCAATGAAATTTTTGAGAATACAAAGTGAGATCCTAGTATCAAATACCAAGAGCAAGCATAGCATCAATAAAATCAGCTATCGTCATCGATAAATTTATCTATTATCCTATGCCAAAACTCTTACCCATAATTTAGTATCAATATCCACTATCCTATGCCAAAACTTGTACACATAATTTAGTAGCCAATGATCTACTACACAGAAAAATCTATTTAAGAAGAAAGGAAAGTTTTCGAGTTCCATGCAGAATAGGTGGTATGCCTGCAAACTTGTATTGGGATTTTCTTGAAAGTTCTTAGCAACTTTCGACACAACGTTGATGGAAGTTAAGTCTAAGCCAGTCAACATCAGACTAGGAGTAGTTATCATCAGCACAACTGAAAGTACTTCATCAGATTGTTTAGACCTTATGTACCAGACACGACAAAATGCATACAAAATATGTGTGTGTGTAATTATGAACATAAATAAAATAGTTGCATCATCAGACATTATAAGCCAAGGAATAGGTCCAAGTCCCAGAGAGAAAGTAATAACAAACGCCTAGATAGGAAAAGTTGGTTAACTCAAGAAACCCTTTAAATAAAGATGTACAAACTACAGAACTATGTATACGAGAAATGATACCACAAGCCCCACAAGTGACAGTATACCAAAGATGCTATATAACTGAGAGTCTTGACACCATGTCCTGGTATTGGTGAAGAACAAGAGGGAAAGAAAAGCATCAAGATGCAATTCAACATGATATAGGCAATTATCATTCCTGATTTGTAACTAAGGATCTAAATGAGCAATATTCCACATATAACATTTTAAAAAGATCTCTTACCTCCAGGTAAAATGCAATTGCAACAAGGAGGAGGCTAAGAGTCATTCCAGTTGATGATACCTGTGCAATTGATTTCAGATTTTGTTCGCTATGTAATTTTCCTTAGTACATGTACACAAATGACCCAAACCCACAAAGGAGAAAAAAAAAAAATTCTTCCCACACACAACAAGGAGGAGCCTGCGGCCAGCTTTGTCCACCACCCAAGTAGTGATCCCAGTAGCAATAACCTATGAAAATAACAGGCCAATTTAAATAACCCTTATAGGAACTTTTTCTTAGGATGTGTGGGCATCTAAAAGCAGCATAAAAAAATGTACCTATCAGGTCAGGTATGAATATTACCAGACCAAAAGTAGCAGACCACTGGATAGAAATACTGAAATAATAAACATGGCAGCTAATTAAACCAATAAAGCAAAGAGCAGAACACAAACAACAGGCAATATTGCAGTCACAAATATAGTAAGGAAAACCTTGATCAAATCTCAATCATTTGATCTACTGGATGCATTTAGATTGGATGAGAGTGCCGAAGTGTGAGAGGGAAAACTGGGTATGCAATTCAGAGACTTGAGATAGGAAATCGTTGCACATGAATCTCCATTTATTGTGGAAGCATTAAGCAAATTTTAGGCAACCTCCAAAAGAGAAGAAATGTGTTCCTATCCTCACTCATAGAAAATGCTTATTTGACATTTTGTATGCGTCAACCTTTAAAGCTTTAAGAAAACATAGGAAAAGCAACAGATGTTGGTCTAACCGGCACTTTCGAAGATGGTACTTGAATAGAATAAAACACCGTTGATACCACTGAGTTGCTGGAGCACAAGTAATCCGATTCCTATCTGCAGCATACAGTAGTAACCTATCAAAGGCTCATTCTAAAGCTTCAAGCAAGTAGAAAACCACATTCCAAAAACTGATGATAAAAAAAATAATTTCTAAAAAAACCTTTCTACCATTAAAGGATACCAATTTCTCTTCCCTTGAGATCTGAAAACCGGATTGTAGCTCTTTTGCTTGTTGATGCTACGGATCTCTGTTTAAATTCCACCAACAATAAACGATGGTAATGTAAGTATATAGACAGAGGATGTACCCGTGCAATAAGCTTATCATCAAAGAGCATTATAGTGTAGAACTTGCTATACTTAGTGCCTAGCTGACATGAACTTGGTCCAAGTCCAAGAAGTTGGCAGGTAGAACATAATACCTTGATTTGATTCACTTCGATTGAAATGTCAGTATCAAAACCTCGTAGAACTTGTAATGAGGCTTCAAAATCTTCTGCCATCCCCATTTTGGCCTGACATCATCACCCAAAAGGAAAACGGAAAAGGAAGATATCCACAGGAGAAAATCAGCAAAGCTAAGATGATATCATTCCAATCAATACAATGTCTTTCGTATTATCTTACCAGCCATCGAGGAGATTCTGGTATGAAAAACAAGCCAGGCATCAAGATTATACATGGCAAAATTCCTGCAACCAATTTTTAATGATGCCTTAATTGGATCTCTGCATTGATCAACATTCAGCACTGGTAATTAACCTCACTTATGACCACTGTAAAATTTGAGCCAGAAACTTTTTCATGAATGAATTTGTGATGAGACTGTTGCTTTAAGAATCTGATAGCTATTTGCCTTTTTAACAGGTAAACTCTCTGTGGAATGACGATAAATTACTTCCGTGGTATTCTTTCATTTGCTCAAAAGGTTATTGAGAATTTCACTGGCCAAATAGCACTCAACAATTTTCTCCCAACCGAGGAAAAGCAGTAAAACATGGCATCCAAAGGTATTACCTAAAATTGCAAGCACTCTCCAGTTGACAAAGAGCCCCAAAAGATAAGCAAGCATTATCCCGATGGTCACTGCGAGCTATAAAAGTGCATAAACTGATTCACTTAGCAGATGTAAACACTTGAATATTTGAATATTGCTAACAGAAGTGACTAGAAGAAACAGAGATAAGAGGCAGGATTATATAAGCTACCTGATTAACAGATCCAAGGCATCCCCTCATGTTTTGAGGTGAAATCTCAGCTATATATACGGGTACCTAAACTTAATGTCATCACAAATTAATGCCATTAACAGGTTAAGGATATAAGGAGTGGAATGCTTCATACGTCAATGTTACCGTGTAAGATATAATGCCAACACCAAATCCTTCCAACAACCTTCCCATGTATAAAAACGAGGAATCCTACAAAAGCAGCAAAAACTAATTGCAGTTTGAAAAGCTTTCACATAAGCAAATACAAAGAACAACCTAAATTAATCACAGCTCACTTTGGCAAATGATATTGCAGCCATCCAATAATATTCGGAATTGCGGCAATCATAAGAGACTGCAGATTCAGCAAAACAAAGCAGCATTCGGATCATTCTGGGAACAGCTTGCAATAATCAAATAAATGTTGAAAAAAGTGAAAAGCTCTGAGTTATTTTTCTTTTTTCTTTTCGTCTCTCCGTAACAATAATGTGAATAAAAGAAATAAATTCGATGAAACCATACATACCCCTTTCCCCCAATGTTTCTGCAATTTTACCACTCGCAATGCCCCCAACATGGCACCCACATTTATAAAAACCAAATACAGAACACTTTTCCAAATTAAATAATGTTACTCAAAGGCGCAAATTTCAAAGTGTATTAATAGCAGACTAGCTCAAGTAAAAATCACACCTCTATATGAGACTGAAAGATTCAGGTCCTCATATAATTTAGCTTATGCGCATAGGAGGAAGTACAATACCACACACTTATCAATATTGCTGAAAATATATACAAAACAAAAAATACAAAAACAGGTAACCAATAAAATGCAGGCAACAGCTATCCAAGACTATACAGATAATTAATAAAATGAAATTATGAAAATAACATAGAATCGATAGAAATCAGAATTGATGGCCCAGCGCGACGATGTGAGACGCAGATCACGACGGAGATGCGAACTTTCGCGAATGACCTGGGCGGAGGAGCCCATATGTGACTGCCTCATTCCCAATTCGATACCAGCTTCCCCGTAATGGAGGAACGGCTTCTTGGAGTCCTCGGATCATCCCTTGAACTCATGGCCTGAGGCACTTACTACGGTGTCTACCCTTTCAGTTCTTCATCTCTCTCTGCTTCAAGGACTACTGTTGTGCTCGCAAACTTAAACTTGATGATCGCTGAATTAAAGACATAGCGATCTATATAATTATTCAAATGACAAGAGAAAGTAGTCATCAGATTCAAGAATTATCGAACTTTGGGATCAGTAAAATTTAATGCATATTATTTGTTGCTTTTTAGGGTATTCGGAGACTGTTGTAAATGGATTGATATAACTGTAGTATTGATATAGTTTTACACGGTCCAAATACACTAATGTGGTTGTTACACGTTTTCTGCTTCCTTCAGATATACTACTATATATTATAGATTATTTATGTTCTTTGCAAACAAGTTATAATAAATTATCATTTACATTTATAATTTAATCACATAATAACTCTAGATATATATAAATAGCTAGTTTTTTAGGAGCGGTGGTTTAATAGAATTATAAAATAGATTATTAAATATTCATTTGTTATTTTAATATAACTTGATATTTTTAATAAGATAATATATCCACGAAAATAGTGATAAATTTTTTGTTAAATATTTATGTTTGTGAAAGATTTATTAAGTATTATGGGTAATTTTTTTAAAAAATTTTAACGTTCTTAGTGTATTTTGAAGAAAAGGTAGTTGCATTCCAGATCAAACTAGGTCACCAATTCTGTTACTCCCAATGCGAATCATACACTATACCAAAACGCCCTCTCTGACATTTTTTGTTTTTCTTTATATACAATTGCACATTGTTTTTAAACAACAAAATTAGGCAAAAAGTGAACTTTGTTTAGTGGTTGAAAGAGTCTTGTAATGAGTGAGCAATTGGGTTGTTTCCGCTACTTATCCACATTTTTCTGTCTTCCGCCGCAATATGCTTTACTGAGGTGAAACAATGCAAGAGTCGCTCACGAAAAAAACAAGAAACATATTCACATACTGTTGTACCCATAAGTTTCTATATTATTGCATATCATAAATTACTATATTTTAGACATTATAATTTTTAACTACTAATCTTAAATACATTATACCCTTATCAAAATTTTAAACTAAAATAACAATAATATCTTTGACTCATTTTGCATATATTAAAGATATTATTGTCAATTCATTAAATTTTATAGGGTATTATTGTCAGAAGAATGTGTAAAGTGTATAACATTAGTAGTTGAATAGTGCAATGTGTGAGTAAATTAGGGTGAAACGTGTTTAACATTGATAGTTTAAGGGTGCAAGTGTTATAAGACCTGATAATGTTATGGGGAAAGAAGTGTTATTTTCCTTAAAAAAAAAAAGAAAAACAATTCACGAGTACCGAAGTTAATGAATTCCTGGAATCTGTTCTAGCTGAGCAAAATGATTTGAAATTATTCCCAGCCAATTCCAATCCGTATAGCGGAATGGTTACAATTAGCTAAAATTTTTTAAACATCCAACTTAAGTTCGGAATAGATTTATAATTTATAGAATTTTGATTGGATTGGTGAAAAAGTGAAGAGAGAATTGATTTGAATGAGTCCACTTTATTTGAATTTATATTTAAAAAATTATATTTGTGGTTTAATTGTTAAAATTTTGGAGTGGTAAAATTTTTGAAGTATTGGAGTTGAAAAAGTGAAGAAATAATAATTTGAATGTATTTTTTTATATTTATTTAAAATGAAAAATGATAATAAGATGAAAATAGAGAATTTTATTAGTATTTTATTGGGTCAAAAATTTTTTAAGCCACTCTTTTGAATGGTACCGTGATTGGGCCTTTTAGGTCAAAATAAAATGAAATAAAGATTATTATTTGGGTCCGTCGTTCAATAAAAATTTCAGACGACATACGCACAACCGACCTGGTCATTTAAACTTAAATCTTGCTTAATGTTAATTTCTATTTTTGAGACTGCAATTAACCTATGACGTAAGAGCATAGCTCACCTTCTTTCTTTTTCACATAAACAATGAGAAACATGGATAGGCTCCTCTTCATCCCACCAATTAAACATGGATGTTCAGTCAACACGGGGGTTCAAAATAATCAAATTTGGGTGCTGCTGAGGGTATGAGGCTGAGGGCTAAAGAACTTGTTAATACCCTGGTTATTAGGGATTCAACATTAATTCCGCTTACTAATACCCCAAGTATCATCCCGCCTCTCTCTGTAGCAATGGGTAAGCAAAAGCGAATGCAGACTCGTTACCAGTCTTCTCAGCTTGGCAACCCTCGAACTGCCCCTGAACCGACTACACAACCCCAATCACCCGATCGTCCCGTCCACCCGGCAAACTGACATATTCCAAACCTACATCCTCCTCCAAACATCCCCCAGATTCACTGAAATCCTAAACTATCATCCAACAACAAAAAAAAAACACCCCCAACAACATCATGGGTCAATCAAACACTCCTTCTCCAAAAGCCTATCCTCTTCCGTTATCCTAACTGTGTACATTATGAAAATGCAGCAATCGATAACTAACTCTAACCCCACCTACACAACTCCAGATCGCTCTCCTTAACTGCCATCTTACAAGACTTACTTATCACCTCGCTTTTCAGGATTCCCATCACCTTATCCACAAATTCTTCCCTAACCAAATAAAATGCCTTCATCCACAACATACTCAGATCCAACCTCCAAGCAATCTAACAACCATTTTTCATCCGCTCTAGCCGAGTGTCCCTAACAGACTCTCTCCTCAAACCCCACGTCAACTCGAGAAACGGTAAGTCTCAGCCGACGCCAGCTACCTGGCACGACCTTAGTGACAAGACAAAGTGTGACTTAATCAGTGACCAGACGTTGCTATGTGGAATAAGTATAACTTATTGGCAATTCAAGATATGGTGTGTGGGAATCGACAAGCCAAGGACACCTCGATATCAATTCAATAAGAGGCCAGAAAGAAGATCTCACTTACTATGAGGTGTGAAAGCAACATCATCGATTCTCGCGCTCATCAATCTCACTCACAACGGTACTTCACCCTGACATAAACCCCGGCAAGAATAGAGTCTTAAATGCTCTTATTTACCCAGATCTGGTGTTTTCTGTCGGTCATTTATGACAAGCTTATCGATTTCCGTAATACGAACCGGATTTTGGAGGAGGATGATAGTTTTGGAAATGTCAGTGCGGGTGGACAGGGACGATCGGGTGATTGGGTTGTGTGTAGTCGGTTCAGGGGCAGTTCGAGGGTTGCCAAGCTGAGAAGACTGGTAACGAGTCTGCATTCGCTTTTGCTTACCCATTGCTACAGAGAGAGGCGGGATGATACTTGGGGTATTAGTAAGCGGAATTAATGTTGAATCCCTAATAACCAGGGTATTAACAAGTTCTTTAGCCCTCAGCCTCATACCCTCAGCAGCACCCAAATTTGATTATTTTGAACCCCCGTGTTGACTGAACATCCATGTTTAATTGGTGGGATGAAGAGGAGCCTATCCATGTTTCTCATTGTTTATGTGAAAAAGAAAGAAGGTGAGCTATGCTCTTACGTCATAGGTTAATTGCAGTCTCAAAAATAGAAATTAACATTAAGCAAGATTTAAGTTTAAATGACCAGGTCGGTTGTGCGTATGTCGTCTGAAATTTTTATTGAACGACGGACCCAAATAATAATCTTTATTTCATTTTATTTTGACCTAAAAGGCCCAATCACGGTACCATTCAAAAGAGTGGCCTTAAAAATTTTTGACCCAATAAAATACTAATACAAAATTCTCTATTTTCATCTTATTATCACTTTTCATTTTAAATAAATATAAAAAATACATTCAAATTATTTATTTCTTCACTTTTTCAAACTCCAATACTTCAAAAATTTTACCACCCCAAAATTAACAATTAAAGACCACCAAATATAATTTTTTAAATATAAATTCAAATAAAGTGGACTCATTCAAATCAATTCTCTCTTCACTTTTTCACCAACTTCCAACACTCAAAATTCTATAAATTATAAATCTATTCCGAACTTAAGTTGGATTGTTTAAAAAATTTTAGCTCTAATTTAACCAATTCCGCTATATCGGAATTGGAATTGGCTGGGAATAATTTCAAAATCATTTTGCACAGCTAGAACAGAATCTCCCAGAATTCATTACTTCGGTGACTCGTGCATGTTTCTTTTTTCTTTTTAAGGAAAATACACTTCTTTCACCCATAAATTATCAGGTCTATAACACATTGCACCCTTTAAACTATCAATGTAAACATTCACCCTAATTTACTCACACATTGCACTATTCAACTACTAATGTTATACACTTTACACTCATTCTTCTGACAATAATACCCTTAAAATTTAATGAATTGACAATAATATCTTTAATATATCAAAGCGGGTCAAAGATATTATTCGTCATTTTAGTTTAAATTTTGATAAGGGTATAATGTATTTAAGATTAGTAGTTAAAAATTATAATGTCTAAAATATAGTAATTTATGATGCAAAATATAAAACTTAGGGTAATATGTGATTTCTTTGTTTTTTTCGTGAGCGACTCTTGCATTGTTTCAACCTCCTAAAGCTATTGCAGCGGAAGACAGAAAAATGTGGATAAGACAGCGGATCAAACATCCCAATGCTCCCATTACAATTTTTCAACCACTAAACAAATTCACTTTTTGCCTAATTTTTTGTTAAAAACAATTGACAATTGAACATATAAAATTTCAGAGAGGGCGTTTGGTCTAGTGGTATGATTCTCGCTTGGGTACGAGAGGTCCCGAGTTTGATTCTCGGAATGCCCCTTTTTCTTTCCCCCATATTGAAAACATCAAATTTGACCAAAATGCCCCTCAACTCCAATTTAACACACTTTTCCTCAAAAAAGGATACAAAAAAAAAAAAAAAAATTCTATCAAATTTTCTTGATCAAATATTTTTATTATTAAAAAAATTATATCAATTTATCCATCTTTTTATAATTCTAATTAACCCACGCATCTAATCTACTTTTTTTTTTCTAGGTTACTTATGTAATCTACTTAAATATTCACGTAAATGTCAATTTTTAACTTGTTTTTGCAACAAAACACTTATAATATATATCTATCTATATATATATATATGAGCAACGTGACGCCCATATGTTTCTTGGCACGTGTCCTTCTCTCGTAATACATCCATCCATCTTCAACAGCTTCTCCGACCTCCCCCCATCAAGATACCACAATAGGACATAATTTCACACCCCAAGCTATTATCGATTAATTCTTGACTCGCTGTCCTTTCTCTTTTCATTTTCGATAATTCTTGATCGCTGTCTTTCTCTATTGCATTCAGTATAAATACATACAATCAAAGGTTTTTACGAGCACTCGTAGTCCTAGAGCCGAGACTCGATCAACTAAAGAAAGTAATACAATAGAAACAGCCTCAGGCCATGAGTTCATAGGGATGGAATCCGAGACCCAAGAACCTTCCTCCATACGGGCAGTGTATAATGCTCAGGGCAGTCATAGCATCATCTTGCTCGCGCCCAGTCATTCCACATGTTCACCATCTTCCGTCGTTCTGCCTCATCGTCGCGGCTGATGCACCCATCAATTCTCGGAAATTTCAAACTCGTAGAGCTCTCACTTTTCTTTCTCAATATCCATCAATCACGTTGCCCTTTCTGCACCACTATTTCCTATTATTCGTTTTCTTTTTTTTTTTTTTGAATTTGCTCCAATATAGCAAATAATCACTTAACACTTATTGTGAAGTGAATTCTTTCTCTACGCCAACATCTCAAATTATCGAACCTAATCTCTAGCTCATAGGTGTATTTTTTACTTCGAGCTAGTCGCTATAATACGACTGTTGAATTTGCCTCTTGCTCAGATAACATTATTTATTTGCGTAAAACAGTCTCTGTATTTCGTCCTTATTCAAATTTTCGCTCCCTATGTTGGGTCAAGATTCGACGTGTACAAAATTGAAGAAATACATTGCAAGTCGACTATATAGCCTTTCGCTATTTATTGTTTCATCGAATTTATCTTATTATAACACATTATTGCTTACGGAGACGAAAACAAGAAAAAGAAAAAATACTCAATCTTTTCACTTTTTCAACATTATTTGATACTATTGCAAGCTGTTCCCAGAATATCGAATGCTGCTTTGTTTCGAATCTGCAGTCTCTATAATATTGCCGCCAATTACCGATTATAATATTGGTATGGCTAATACGAATATAATTTGACCAAATTACTAGATTAATTTAGTTGTGTTTTATTTGCCTTTATTGTGAAATGCTTCAAAACTGCAAATTTTGCTGCTTGTAGGTGCTCTCGTTTTATACATGGAAGGTTGTGCGAAGGATATTGTGTGTTGGCACTATATCTTAACACCAACACGTTAACATTTACGATTGAAGCATTCCCCTCCTTTCATACCTATAATTCCTCTAATGGCATTAATTTTGAGCACATTAAGTTAAACAGTACCACGTCGATATATAGTCTGAGAAATTTCACCTCCAAAACATATACATGATGATAACCTTGGAATCTTGTAATCAGGTAGCTTATATAATCCTTGCCTCTTATCTCTTGTTTCTCATATAGCCACTTCTTTAGCAATATTCAAATATTAAGTGTTTACATCTGCTAAGTGAAATCAGTTTATGCACTTTTATAGCTCGCAATGACCATTATCGATAATTGCTCTTATCTTTTGGGCGCTCTTTTTATATCTTTTGAGAGTGCTTCAATTTTAGGTAATACCTTTGGATGCCAGTTTTACTGACTTTCATCGGTTGGGAGAAAATTGTTAGTCTATTGGCCATGTTAGAATATTATCAATAACCTATTGAGGCAAATATAAAGAATACCACGGAATGTAATTTATCGTCATTCCACATACGAGTACCTGTTAAAAAGGCAAATAGCTATCAGATTCTAAAGCAACAGTCTCATCACAATTCTTCATGAAAAAGTTGTCTGGCTCAAATTTACAGTGTCATAAGTATATTACCATGCGAATGTTATCAATGCATAATTACCAATTAAGGCATCATATAAAAATTGGTTGCAGGAATTTTCCATGTATTAAATCTTGATGCCTTGCCTCCCCATTCAACCAGAATCTCTCTCTATGGCTAAGTAAGATAATACGTACAAGACATATTGATTGAAGTATATCATCTTAGCTTTGTGATTTCTCCTGTGGATATCTTCCTTTTCCGTTTTCCTTTTGGTTAATATTAGAAACATTCGTTGAGATGTCAGGCCAAAATGGGGATGGCAGAAGATTTTAAGCTCATTACAAGCACTTCATACGATAGTTTGATACTACATTGTCAATCGAAAATGAAAGTTAAAAAAATCAAGGTATTCTTTAATTTACCTCAAACTTCTTGGACTTGGACCAGTTCATGTCACTATGGCACTAAGTATAGCAATTCTACACATAATGCTCTTATGATAAGCTTATTGCACGGTACATCCTCTGTCTCATATACTTAGCCATTACCATCGTTTATTGTTGGTGGAATTTAAACACATGAATACTCCGTCAACATCAGACAAGCAAAAGAGCTACAATCCGGTTTTACATCATCAAGAAAGAAGAGAGAATTGTATCCTTTAATGGATAGACAAGGTTTTTTCAGAAATTATTTTTTTTATCAGTTTTTGTGTTTATACTACTACTTCTTGAAGCTTTAGAATGAGCCTTTTATAGGTTAACTACTGTATGCATATAGAATAGGAACATTACTTGGTGCTCCAGCAACTCAGTGGTAGTCAACGTGTTTTTATTCTATTCAAGTACCATCTTCGAGACTGCCGG
>RXIC02000052.1:0-41498 GCA_003952965.2 Morella rubra | reverse complement strand
CTAGCCGATGAACAATTGTCTACTCTAATCTAAAGATGACAATATCGATTCAAACATCAACATTGCCTAAATCGAAAACCCTTGAATAAAACATTTACGAAAGGAAAGAATAAACAAGAAAAGTAGACAGGAAATCCTAAAACCCAACTAAAATCCTGAGGCCCTTCCAGTTCCCTCAAATTATCCTGTACAACCAATCTTTCTTTCAATGCCCAGGTTGAGAGTCCACATGGCAATAATAAAATTGAGTCAAGATTAATCTGAATTAGTCTAGCACACTCTATAATCGAATTACCTGACACCAGTAAGGATTTTGGCAGTGATTGCTTCGGGCTTGAGACCAAGAAAATTTTTCATACTGTTCCAATCATAAATATGTTTCAAAATCACACCGGCAATGGCAATGAACTCGAAAGAGAGAGAGAAAGAAAAAGGGGAGAAGAGAATTTTGGTAGTGATTGCTTTGGGCTTGAGACCAAGGAAAATCTTCGTACTGTTCCAATCACAAATACGTCTCAAAATCACACCGGCAATGGCAATGAACTCAAAAGAAAGAGGAAAAAGAGAAGTGAGAGGCTAGTAAGAAGAAGAATTTGACAGAGGGAAATATTTGCGGGAGCAAGAAGCCTCGGCGCTAAATGACAACTGAAAGTCATTTGATTTTTTACTTTTAGTAACAGTAGTTTTTTATTTATAGTAACGGAGAGTGAGAAGGGGACATAACTTTGTACCTTTACTGACCAATAGAAGAATTTGGTCACTGAAACCTGATTTTTTAGTGACGAAACGGAAAGAGTCTGTGGCGAAAGCTTGACTTTCTTGTAGTGTCCTACTTTATGAGTGTATGGCATTTCAGCCATAAATTAGCTGTCGATCAGCAACGTTAATCCCAAAATTAGAGAAATAATCCAATGAAGTAGCTAGATGCCTTCATGCCTTCAAAGGATCACTTCATGTTTCTAAACAGATTGTCTACTTTAGAAGCTATATTTTACATTTATTGCACATTATCAAAGCAATAGTCTAGAGCAAAAGAAGGTGTCAGGATCAATGTTTAAGTAATTGGGTGAATAGTGAGTTGGGTTATTATTTAAAAATTATTAAAACCGTTTACCAGAAAACATGGGCCGGCTACTAGTTACGAATTTGTTTTTAAAGCAAATGTACTTCATATATTAAAATTCGAAAAAAAGCAGCCAGTACTATTAATGTAAGAAAACGAAGTACATTTATATATTAATATAATATCAAATAACCAGACAAAACAATCCAATGCACGGGAAGGAAAAAAAAATTGTAGAAATAATTTAGGGTCCGTTTGTTTCGTTGTAAACCACTTTTTTTTGTAAAGCAAATTCCAGTACATTAAGTTACAGTAAAATATTATAATTTCCGTTGTTTGGTTATTACTTAAATATATTTTCGAAAAAATATTTTTCCATGTTTGATTCAGGTTATATTTTCCATAATCTTATATGATTCATAAATTTAATTATTAATTTAGAAATAAAATAAAAAATCAATCAAATGACATATGGAACTGAAATTTGAAGTAAATTGCAGATTCAGGCATCAATCGATTTTCCACATCAACAAGGGCTTGGGAGATGGCCCTGGTGTCTGATATTGATTATGCAGCACAAATCAAAAGGTCTGAACACCTTTCAGCTGCTATTATTGTCGAAATATCCATCACATTAAACCCACAGGGCAGGAAATCATTTTGATATTCGTTACAGTTATCAAAGAAACTTTTTATTCCGTTATTTTGCTTTACCCTTACCCTTTCCCGACCTTTCTTCGCGTCCAACTTTGCTTGAATACGGGCGGCAGCAGCAGCAGCTTTAGCATCTTCTCTCTTCTTCTTCTCTTCTTCTCTGGCTACAGCGGCGAGCTCCCTCTGCCTTCTCAGCTCGCTGATTTATGGCCCTAAGTCTACCTAAAAATCTAAGGCCCAAGTCTACCTAAAAAGCTCTCAAAAGCCAAACTAACTAAACCCACCAGAACTCCTTTGGAATTTGTTGTCGCATTAGTTCACAACTTTGCATATGCATCATGGCTTCACAGCATGATATGTGTGACGAGCTATGATGGATACTGAGCCATCAGATCTTTTTTTCGCTCTTTACCTATATGATAGCTAAGTTGATTTTATCCATCAGAGGATATATGGCACCGGAGTATGCGATCCATAGTCTGTTATCAGAGAAGGCTGATACTTACAGTTTCGGTGTCGTTGTGCTTGAGATTATATGTGGCCGGAAAATCAGTGAAGTGAAGAATGAACCTGAAGGCGAATACCTACTCCAACGGGTAATTTTCCTAATCAATTATGGTTCTACTATCCCTAGATCTTAAGAACAAATGAAGGGAATGCATATCTACTGCATAATGCAGTATAAGAACTTCTAGTAAGTACTAGGTTCTTCCTTTTCCTCTGTTATATTGATTTGCACTATGAGTGTCATGGTCTGTCACCTAAGGTTTTCTCTTCACATTAAGTTGCTTATAGGAGACAAAATTTCAAGCTGATATATTCTACTTCTTCCTAGAATTCTGAGTCTACTTTCAAGCAATGTTTTGTTTCATTTGAACCCTGTGATTCCATCACGTTGCTTGTATTTGGTGTTCATAAATCATAATCTGTTTCCTTCTTATTTGACAATATGGACAATAGACATGGAAAATGTATGAGAATGACATGCATTTCGAGTTGGTGGACGAAACCTTGGACCCAAAAGACTTCACAGCAGAAGAAATCAAAAAAATCATAGAGATAACTCTAAGGTACACTCAGACGTCAGCTGCTCTAAGATCCCCAATGAAGTATGAATTAAGCACACAAAAATCTAAGGAAATTAAGGGGAGAGAAAATTTCAGCAGAACTTTGGCTAACTTTGTCTACACCTCACTGCTAATACATACAAGTACTTTTGATTATAAGAGAGCTCATAGATTCGATTCAATGTATACAGGGGGAAACTCAGTCTTTCTTTTCATATATAATTGCTGATATTTACAAAGCATTTGTGGCATTTCTAAGAACGATGATCATCAGTACAAAAACAAAAAAACAATTATGATCAGCACAAATGCCCTTAATTCGTTTGTTCTAGAACCAGGTTAGCTGCCATCTAAAAGTAACAACAAAAACACCAATAGGTTGTAAAACACTGAAAAAGATGACCATCCTAGTTGGAAATAGATGCTCAATAACCATTATAAACTGTTAGCCAGCAGTCCATGACATTTTAACATTACTCTACCTAAAATATAGTCGTTTCTCTCACAATTTACACGGATTCGGGTGTGTTAAAATACTCTGAAAGACTTCTAATTTTTCTATATGAATTTGACATACCTGACCTCCAAGGTCCTAGAACACAAGTTTTGTATTCGATGCTTCAATACGAGCAATATTGAGTCCTATAGTAGGAACAATTCGATCAGGGGGGAGGCCTTCCAGGTTTGAGTACACTGATTTTAACTTTTCCAACAAAGTCTACAAATGAGTAGATTACAGAATCATGAGCAATGTCTAGCAAATATTTTCAACACCAACTTTAGCATTTCAAAAATCATGTAACAGAGTTCAGTAATCAAAACAGGAGAAGAGAAGTCGATGCATTACTGTTTTCCCAGCCTTGTTGATTCCAAGAATGAGTACATGAAACTCGGTCTTACTAAACATATACTTCCAAAGTCCATAAAACAATGAGAACATCTCTGACGAGAAAATGCAGAGAAAGAAAAGCAACGAAATTCCAGAATGCCAGGTTCCACATTAACCCAAAGAAAATAATAACTCGACTCTACTGCCTCTACCGCATCTATTATTCTTAGTGAGGATGCATATTCCAGTTTCTGAAATATCAATTTACTTTTCCTATCCTCGATACTCTAAGAAACTGAACAGCAACCCAACTTGTTTACCCAAAAAAAAAGAAAGGAAAGTCCAGGGGAAGAAAGCACTGCCATCATTTAAACAACTCAGCCCAGTCACAAATCTAGAAAGTCTAAGTACCCCAAATACTGAAGGCCAAAAAGAAACCAAAATTGAATCAAACAGAAATGATTTACTCGATTATGACAACCACAATAAATCTAGATAGAAATTACCTGAATCTGTGCTCAATGTTTAGATTCGAGACTTCAAAATGTCGCTGAAGAATCGATTTCGATATCCCTCGAAAAGGAGAACGGGAGAGAGAAGAGAAATGCCGAAGATGTCAAGTGAGATGTCGGGAGAGGAGAACAAGAGAGAGATAGAGAGATAGAAAGACAGAGGTTGGGAGCAAGAAATCTGTGAGAAGGGGGAGAACAGTTGAGTGAGATGTCGAGAGAGGTTGGAGAGAGAAGATTCAGGACTTTTAAAAAGAAGTTGCTTTTTGAAAAGTTATGTTATATTTTACGTTGACCGAAACTCGTTTCCATTGACTGCAGTTTTATAGCACATCCGAACATCAGAAATTGAGTAAAATGCTTTACAAAAACAAGAATACAATGAAACAAATGGACCCTTAGTAATAAGAATCCATTATTGTATCAATGGAGCCACTCCCATTAGAATAATCGATCGTGGAATACGCGTCGATGGATAACTTTTGCACCTACCTAGATGTTTCATCAAGCTGTCTGTTTCTATTGCATATGACACTAGCCTCCCTCCTGTTAGTTCTTCAAATTCTCTTAAGGCTCTGTCTTGGCATTGACTTTAACAAAATGGCAAATATCACCAACGGCGTCCATGATCAGTAGTACTCCCATAGCCTTGCCATCTTTTTCTTCTGTTTCTTCATCATTTTCAACACCTCGATGCATCCATGAAGTTTTCTCAGTTTCTATGGCAAAGACACTCGCAAAAGTTTTACAAACCATCGATATACTGTTTTGAAAGAAAAAAGGCATTCTCACCTCTAGGGACGACAACAAACTCAAGAGAGGAGAAGATATTTCTACAGGACTCTTGAAAGCAATACAAGAATCTATTTATGAGGTCATTGTTGTCTCAAGAAACTACGCAATCTCTAGACATTGTTTGATTGAACTTGTAGAAATCGTCAGGTGCAAGAAAGAAATTGGGTTGACAGTTTACCCTGTATTTTACAGATAGGAAGTCACTTTACAAGGGTTAGAAATAGAAGATGCTGAACGTTGCATCAAGCTTCACTTCCAGGAGATTAAATTTTCATCATTTGGGGGATCTGAAGAAAGCATATACGAAATACAGAACAGCTCCTAATAATAGCAAGGATTGGCAGCATCACAAAGATAATAAGATGACTATCCATTGGAATTGCCTGTATGCCTTTCAAAACTAAAACAAACCAAATTGAGCCCTATGCACGAACGTGTATTTAGAAGTGCAAGAAGAGGATTTCAAAGGTAAACAACACCCAACCATGAACCACCAACTAGCCTAGCATGAAGATAAAACTTTTCCCAACCAAATGGATTAAATGGAAGCGAGGTTACTCAAAACACCATTATATAAGAAGTTCCGTATAGATTCGATCAGTCTAAGAAATCACAGAACCTAGAGGCAGATTAGAGCAATAAACTTCAGCAAATAGTATGAATTTTCAAAGCAAATCCCATTCATCATTAACCCAAATCTAAATGAAAACAACCTTTTGGTTCTGACTAAACTAAGAAAAATACCTTTTGTTTGTAGAAGACTCATCCTTCACTGCAGAAACATAGGAATTACCTTACAATACCATTCTAGATTTTACTCTCTTTTCCTTTCCAACCATTTCTTAGCAACCAAAGATAAAAGATAATTGGAAACAAGATGAAAAATGAAAACTAAGACCTGAGTTTCGTGGAAAATATAAAAGCCCTTTGAATTTAATCCAAGAAGGCCACGCTAAAACAGTGCCCACAAATTCAAAATTGCAGTCCTCAGATACCAAACCGAATTATAAAATCCAGAACCCAAAGAACCTTCTTGAGAAGGACAAACGATGAAAACCAAAGGTATGACGAATCACCAATGTTTAAAGTTTCGGAGCAAACAGATTTCTGAACTCGATAGAGCCTAAAACAACAGGAGGGAATAATAAAGGTCACCCTTCTCGGATACGGATATTGAATGGGCACTAACCTTGTGGTAAAACAATTCTTGCTTCTGTTTCTCTTATCCTTCAGGTTTCTCGGCAACCAAACACAGGGTTCAGGACCCCTTCTTTCTTGAAGGCAAGGAAACATAAATCTCACGTTGAATTGGAAGATAAGAAATCAAATTGCAGTGCAATCGAGTAGCGACCACACATTTTGAATCGGATTATTAGAATATAAGAAACGGCGCAGATAAAGAACTCGGTTTATTTCTATATTTTAAATGAGAAACATCATTTTGAGCCCTCTAACTACTAATTCAATTTCAAATAAAGGTCAAAATTGGCACATTTGATACATTTAGCCCACAAATTATCAAAATTTTATCAATTTATGTTTAAAAAAGATCATACAATCAAACTTATGCCACGTGTATTGTGAATGAGCCATGTGACACGATTTTGACCTCAAATTTTATGTCAATGTGTAATTTAATAAATTGTGAAAGTTGAAAAGTTGAATATGTCAAGATTGATAATTTAGATCTCTATTTAAAATTGTATTGAAAGTCAGAAGGCTCAAGGTGATTTTTACCTACTTTAATTCCTTTCTGGGTTCGGATTTATGGGTCGCTTGTGTTTGAAGTGCGAAGGCCTCGTCCTCCAGCCCATTTTCACGTGATGTGCGGTTTTTATCCACAGTACTAGGTACCGCTAAAGGTTGTTCATAAAAATACCCAACCTGACCAAGCTCGACGCAAGTGGGTTAGGCATTGGGCGGGCGGGCGGGCGGCCCAATAAACCTGAAGCCACCATTTTTCCACCATGTCCCAATAGAAAGGCTTGTTTTTGGTTTTTCCACAAGAAAAATGACAAGGCTGTGCGCTTTCGGAGTTTCTTCCTAGAAAAAGAAGCGAAAGGAAAAGCTAAAGATAAGGAAGACAATGCTAATCACAAAGTCAAGCTAAAGTTGGACTTTGAATCTTAATTATGCAAGTAGAATAATAATTTCAAATATTTTTTTTTAATTTAAAAAAATGCCTATTCGCCCATTGTGAAAAAAAAGACTTAATTTAATTTAAGAGAGCTAATTTATATTCTGTTTTATTAGTAGAGAATTTTCTCTGCCAACTATATATATGATGTTCATTTAGATGTAAAAGTAATTTGGACAATACAAAATAAGACAAACAATTAGTATAATATATTGTCCTTTTATTACTAATTATTTGTATAATACCAAAAATTGTTTCTAATACAACTTCCAAAAAAATATGATCCATTGTCACTTGCTAGAGGTGGGAATCTGGATAGGGAAAAATAAAATAAAATAAAAGGATGAATACACTCATGGAGACTGCTTTGATAGTGAAAAATCAATAGTTTAGACCCAAACAACACTTAGAGGGGAATAAATAGGTGCTTTTCTGAGAGTACTCTGATTTGTTTCTGTGTGCCATATTTGAACTTGCGTGAATGAGTTTGAATTGTTACTCAAACCAAATCGAACTGGATCGAACATGGTCCAAACAGACAGACAGTACATAAAATAACCATTCTAATAAAATTTGATTGTTAAAATTTTGGAGTATGAAGGTTGGTGAAAAAATGAAGATAGTTTATGGAAAATTGGGAAAAAAGCGAAGAGAGAGAAAGATTTGAATGAATATTATAATAAAAAGAATTATTTGATGAGGAGAGAGATTATTTTGTAGTTTTTTAATTAGGTCTAAAATTTTGAGGTGGCAAAAATTTGGCAATCAAACGTCTGTTTTAACAAGTTCATTAACCTGTGAAATTCTACACTTTGCTAAGATATATAAGATATATGTTCTGAGATGCTTCGGTTGGGCTGTAGTTGAAGTGGGCCGTAAAGCTTAATGCATATGGACCGAGTCCAGCCCATCTCCTGGCCAAGGTGCTCTCCATCGACTCCCTCAAAATATTTGTGCAATTTGGATATGAGATGTCTTTCGCATATGGTACTGCTCTCAATTTGACTACTTAGTTTCTACATTTGCCCCTTCTTACGTTTTTTTTTTGTAAATTCAATACTAAAGTTAGAATAAGCGAGATTTTTTAATAATTTCAGGTAGAATTTTCGATATTCTAATTTTTATATTTTCTTTCATTTTTTTCTACACAAATTAAAGCAATACTGCATAAATGAGTTGGTAGTGTTTGTGATATTAAAAAGTTACAAACAAAATCTCTAAACAAGAAAAGATACTCAGTGTTAAAATTTTAGAGTGTTGGTGTTAATGAAAAAATGAAAAAAATGATTTGAGCGAATTTTTTATATTTATTATAATAAAAATAAATTATTTAATAGGAGGGAGAGAAAATATTTTAAAATTATAGGTGACTTTTCCGTTAAAATCTGATCCCGACCTATCTCCCTCTCTTCAATAAGGGTAAATCTGTCCGCGTGTTAAAGTGAAATGAAAGAACAATAAAGAATCTCTCTTCCAGAAGCTCTCTCTCTCTCTCTTTTTTCTTTTTTTCCTTGGCTCTTCTGTAAGCTCTCAGTTTGAGACAGTTAACTTGGACAGTTGTGCGTAACACATATGAGCGTCTCTTTGGATCCGAATTTTGAAACAGGATTCCATGACGACAGTGGACGAAATTATTGTCTGCAGCTTTTCTCAGTGCTCGACATACCCTCCCTCCCTCTTTTTGTTTTTTTTAGCTAGTGTCCGACATATTTAAGGGGTGTTTGTTTTCCCAATATTTTAAAAAATTTTCAATAAAATAAACACAAAAATTTTTAACTTTTACACATACACACTTCATTTAAAAAAATAAAATAAAGTTTATATAAAAATTTGGAAATTTTAAGAAAAAATTTTAAAATATTTTATTTTAATAATTTTATTTTAAAAAAAATTTATAAACATATTTAAAAATTTACAGAATAATTTATATGTATTGGATCACTGGAAAGACGTAAGGTTCTCTGAACGTAAAAAAATTCCGAGGGCAAAACCGCCAGAAGGTAAAGGGGAGCCTTAAGGTTGTCTGAAATCAGACAAAATTTGATCAAGTTTGTGAGCTTTTTATTTTTATTTTTTTTGGCCCACTGATTGATAACGGAAAACAAAGCGAAGAATTCAGAAAAACCCGCAATTAATTAAAAGTTTGTCCATAGAAAAAGCTTGTGCTCAGGGTTATATTTCTGAAGTTTCAACAAGAGCTGAGCTTGAGGCAGACCCAAAAAAAAAGGCCTTGGTCCAATATTGATACCGGTATTGGCATCCATCACAGCTCTCTCTCATCATGCTCAACGGTTGATTTTACGGAATTTTCATGTCTGAGAATGAAGAATAGAAGTTAAAAAATAAAGAAATATCCTCGGCTCCGGGGAGAAAATCGGATCTTCGAAAACTAAGCATATCATAATCAAATGCAAAGCAGTGGGAATATTGTCTATTTGGAGAAAGAACAGAGCGGCTTAAAGTTGCAGAATTAAAGAATCCAATGAGGAGCAGAGATCAGGTCGAAGCTCACCATCTAAACCAGAGACTTGTACCGAATGCCTGAGAATCCAATGACCACAGTGCTTCCTCCTATGTGCAAGTGGCAAAGTGCCAATTGAGGAAAAGCCATTCGGCAGAGACGTGTGGATGTTTTGTGTCATGTGGTTGAATCTCTTGTCTCTGGAGCTGGAGCAATTGCTCGAGAGTCTCAGAGACAACAGAATATCAACTAGATGTCTCAATCTCCACAGATGCTCAGCACCCTTGGACTCATTTGCACATGAACTCGAATATGAGGTGGCAATGGCCACTGTGGTCATTGGATTCTCAGGCATTCGGTACAAGTCTCTGGTTTAGATGGTGAGCTTCGACCTGATCTCTGCTCCTCATTGGATTCTTTAATTCTGCAACTTTAAGCCGCTCTGTTCTTTCTCCAAATAGACAATATTCCCACTGCTTTGCATTTGATTATGATATGCTTAGTTTTCGAAGATCCGATTTTCTCCCCGGAGCCGAGGATATTTCTTTATTTTTTAACTTCTATTCTTCATTCTCAGACATGAAAATTCCGTAAAATCAACCGTTGAGCATGATGAGAGAGAGCTGTGATGGATGCCAATACCGGTATCAATATTGGACCAAGGCCTTTTTTTTTGGGTCTGCCTCAAGCTCAGCTCTTGTTGAAACTTCAGAAATATAACCCTGAGCACAAGCTTTTTCTATGGACAAACTTTTAATTAATTGCGGGTTTTTCTGAATTCTTCGGCTTTGTTTTCCGTTATCAATCAGTGGGCCAAATAAATAAATAAATAAAAAAGCTCACAAACTTGATCAAATTTTGTCTGATTTCAGACAACTTTAAGGCTTCCACCCTTTAATTATCTGCAAAATTTTAATTTGGTTTTGCCTCGGAATTTTTTTACGTTCAGACAGTGGCGGATGCAGGGGGCGGCCCCCCTGGACAGGAAGTCGCCTTCCTTCACGTGGGGTCCTGCCTCCGCCACTGCGTTCAGAGAACCTTACGTCTTTCCAGTGATCCAATACATACATTATTCTGTATTAAATGAGTGTTTATTTGTCTAATTTTTTTTAAAATCTAAAATTATTACTATACCAAATATATTTTACAAATCTAAATAA
This sequence comes from Morella rubra, assembly GCA_003952965.2. Taxonomy (NCBI): domain Eukaryota; kingdom Viridiplantae; phylum Streptophyta; class Magnoliopsida; order Fagales; family Myricaceae; genus Morella; species Morella rubra. The sequence continues at coordinate 30,823 of RXIC02000052.1, read as the reverse complement.
ATTTCATATTTTTATACATATATTTTAATATTTAAAAGATTTTTAAAAATTTTAAAATATTTTTTAAAATTTTCGAAAAATAAACGCGCTTAAATATGTCGGACACTAGCTAAAAAAAACAAAAAGAGGGAGGGAGGGTATGTCGAGCACTGAGAAAAGCTGCAGACAATAATTTCGTCCACTGTCGTCATGGAATCCTGTTTCAAAATTCGGATCCAAAGAGACGCTCATATGTGTTACGCACAACTGTCCAAGTTAACTGTCTCAAACTGAGAGCTTACAGAAGAGCCAAGGAAAAAAAGAAAAAAGAGAGAGAGAGAGCTTCTGGAAGAGAGATTCTTTATTGTTCTTTCATTTCACTTTAACACGCGGACAGATTTACCCTTATTGAAGAGAGGGAGATAGGTCGGGATCAGATTTTAACGGAAAAGTCACCTATAATTTTAAAATATTTTCTCTCCCTCCTATTAAATAATTTTTTTTATTATAATAAATATAAAAAATTCGCTCAAATCATTTTTTTCATTTTTTCATTAACACCAACACTCTAAAATTTTAACACTGAGTATCTTTTCTTGTTTAGAGATTTTGTTTGTAACTTTTTAATATCACAAACACTACCAACTCATTTATGCAGTATTGCTTTAATTTGTGTAGAAAAAAATGAAAGAAAATATAAAAATTAGAATATCGAAAATTCTACCTGAAATTATTAAAAAATCTCGCTTATTCTAACTTTAGTATTGAATTTACAAAAAAAAAACGTAAGAAGGGGCAAATGTAGAAACTAAGTAGTCAAATTGAGAGCAGTACCATATGCGAAAGACATCTCATATCCAAATTGCACAAATATTTTGAGGGAGTCGATGGAGAGCACCTTGGCCAGGAGATGGGCTGGACTCGGTCCATATGCATTAAGCTTTACGGCCCACTTCAACTACAGCCCAACCGAAGCATCTCAGAACATATATCTTATATATCTTAGCAAAGTGTAGAATTTCACAGGTTAATGAACTTGTTAAAACAGACGTTTGATTGCCAAATTTTTGCCACCTCAAAATTTTAGACCTAATTAAAAAACTACAAAATAACTCTCTCCTCATCAAATAATTCTTTTTATAATATTCATTCAAATCTTCTCTTCTCTTCGCTTTTTTCCCAATTTCCATAAACTATCTTCATTTTTTCACCAACCTTCATACTCCAAAATTTTAACAATCAAATTTTATTAGAATGGTTATTTTATGTACTGTCTGTCTGTTTGGACCATGTTCGATCCAGTTCGATTTGGTTTGAGTAACAATTCAAACTCATTCACGCAAGTTCAAATATGGCACACAGAAACAAATCAGAGTACTCTCAGAAAAGCACCTATTTATTCCCTCTAAGTGTTGTTTGGGTCTAAACTATTGATTTTTCACTATCAAAGCAGTCTCCATGAGTGTATTCATCCTTTTATTTTATTTTATTTTTCCCTATCCAGATTCCCACCTCTAGCAAGTGACAATGGATCATATTTTTTTGGAAGTTGTATTAGAAACAATTTTTGGTATTATACAAATAATTAGTAATAAAAGGACAATATATTATACTAATTGTTTGTCTTATTTTGTATTGTCCAAATTACTTTTACATCTAAATGAACATCATATATATAGTTGGCAGAGAAAATTCTCTACTAATAAAACAGAATATAAATTAGCTCTCTTAAATTAAATTAAGTCTTTTTTTTCACAATGGGCGAATAGGCATTTTTTTAAATTAAAAAAAAATATTTGAAATTATTATTCTACTTGCATAATTAAGATTCAAAGTCCAACTTTAGCTTGACTTTGTGATTAGCATTGTCTTCCTTATCTTTAGCTTTTCCTTTCGCTTCTTTTTCTAGGAAGAAACTCCGAAAGCGCACAGCCTTGTCATTTTTCTTGTGGAAAAACCAAAAACAAGCCTTTCTATTGGGACATGGTGGAAAAATGGTGGCTTCAGGTTTATTGGGCCGCCCGCCCGCCCGCCCAATGCCTAACCCACTTGCGTCGAGCTTGGTCAGGTTGGGTATTTTTATGAACAACCTTTAGCGGTACCTAGTACTGTGGATAAAAACCGCACATCACGTGAAAATGGGCTGGAGGACGAGGCCTTCGCACTTCAAACACAAGCGACCCATAAATCCGAACCCAGAAAGGAATTAAAGTAGGTAAAAATCACCTTGAGCCTTCTGACTTTCAATACAATTTTAAATAGAGATCTAAATTATCAATCTTGACATATTCAACTTTTCAACTTTCACAATTTATTAAATTACACATTGACATAAAATTTGAAGGTCAAAATCGTGTCACATGGCTCATTCACAATACACGTGGCATAAGTTTGATTGTATGATCTTTTTTAAGAACATAAATTGATAAAATTTGATAATTTGTGGGCTAAATGTATCAAATGTGCCAATTTTGACCTTTATTTGAAATTGAATTAGTAGTTAGAGGGCTCAAAATGATGTTTCTCATTTAAAATATAGAAATAAACCGAGTTCTTTATCTGCGCCGTTTCTTATATTCTAATAATCCGATTCAAAATGTGTGGTCGCTACTCGATTGCACTGCATTTGATTTCTTATCTTCCAATTCAACGTGAGATTTATGTTTCCTTGCCTTCAAGAAAGAAGGGGTCCTGAACCCTGTGTTTGGTTGCCGAGAAACCTGAAGGATAAGAGAAACAGAAGCAAGAATTGTTTTACCACAAGGTTAGTGCCCATTCAATATCCGTATCCGAGAAGGGTGACCTTTATTATTCCCTCCTGTTGTTTTAGGCTCTATCGAGTTCAGAAATCTGTTTGCTCCGAAACTTTAAACATATTGGTGATTCGTCATACCTTTGGTTTTCATCGTTTGTCCTTCTCAAGAAGGTTCTTTGGGTTCTGGATTTTATAATTCGGTTTGGTATCTGAGGACTGCAATTTTGAATTTGTGGGCACTGTTTTAGCGTGGCCTTCTTGGATTAAATTCAAAGGGCTTTTATATTTTCCACGAAACTCAGGTCTTAGTTTTCATTTTTCATCTTGTTTCCAATTATCTTTTATCTTTGGTTGCTAAGAAATGGTTGGAAAGGAAAAGAGAGTTAAATCTAGAATGGTATTGTAAGGTAATTCCTATGTTTCTGCAGTGAAGGATGAAGTCTTCTACAAACAAAAGGTATTTTTCTTAGTTTAGTCAGAACCAAAAGGTTGTTTTCATTTAGATTTGGGTTAATGATGAATGGGATTTGCTTTGAAAATTCATACTATTTGCTGAAGTTTATTGCTCTAATCTGCCTCTAGGTTCTGTGATTTCTTAGACTGATCGAATCTATACGGAACTTCTTATATAATGGTGTTTTGAGTAACCTCGCTTCCATTTAATCCATTTGGTTGGGAAAAGTTTTATCTTCATGCTAGGCTAGTTGGTGGTTCATGGTTGGGTGTTGTTTACCTTTGAAATCCTCTTCTTGCACTTCTAAATACACGTTCGTGCATAGGGCTCAATTTGGTTTGTTTTAGTTTTGAAAGGCATACAGGCAATTCCAATGGATAGTCATCTTATTATCTTTGTGATGCTGCCAATCCTTGCTATTATTAGGAGCTGTTCTGTATTTCGTATATGCTTTCTTCAGATCCCCCAAATGATGAAAATTTAATCTCCTGGAAGTGAAGCTTGATGCAATGTTCAGCATCTTCTATTTCTAACCCTTGTAAAGTGACTTCCTATCTGTAAAATACAGGGTAAACTGTCAACCCAATTTCTTTCTTGCACCTGACGATTTCTACAAGTTCAATCAAACAATGTCTAGAGATTGCGTAGTTTCTTGAGACAACAATGACCTCATAAATAGATTCTTGTATTGCTTTCAAGAGTCCTGTAGAAATATCTTCTCCTCTCTTGAGTTTGTTGTCGTCCCTAGAGGTGAGAATGCCTTTTTTCTTTCAAAACAGTATATCGATGGTTTGTAAAACTTTTGCGAGTGTCTTTGCCATAGAAACTGAGAAAACTTCATGGATGCATCGAGGTGTTGAAAATGATGAAGAAACAGAAGAAAAAGATGGCAAGGCTATGGGAGTACTACTGATCATGGACGCCGTTGGTGATATTTGCCATTTTGTTAAAGTCAATGCCAAGACAGAGCCTTAAGAGAATTTGAAGAACTAACAGGAGGGAGGCTAGTGTCATATGCAATAGAAACAGACAGCTTGATGAAACATCTAGGTAGGTGCAAAAGTTATCCATCGACGCGTATTCCACGATCGATTATTCTAATGGGAGTGGCTCCATTGATACAATAATGGATTCTTATTACTAAGGGTCCATTTGTTTCATTGTATTCTTGTTTTTGTAAAGCATTTTACTCAATTTCTGATGTTCGGATGTGCTATAAAACTGCAGTCAATGGAAACGAGTTTCGGTCAACGTAAAATATAACATAACTTTTCAAAAAGCAACTTCTTTTTAAAAGTCCTGAATCTTCTCTCTCCAACCTCTCTCGACATCTCACTCAACTGTTCTCCCCCTTCTCACAGATTTCTTGCTCCCAACCTCTGTCTTTCTATCTCTCTATCTCTCTCTTGTTCTCCTCTCCCGACATCTCACTTGACATCTTCGGCATTTCTCTTCTCTCTCCCGTTCTCCTTTTCGAGGGATATCGAAATCGATTCTTCAGCGACATTTTGAAGTCTCGAATCTAAACATTGAGCACAGATTCAGGTAATTTCTATCTAGATTTATTGTGGTTGTCATAATCGAGTAAATCATTTCTGTTTGATTCAATTTTGGTTTCTTTTTGGCCTTCAGTATTTGGGGTACTTAGACTTTCTAGATTTGTGACTGGGCTGAGTTGTTTAAATGATGGCAGTGCTTTCTTCCCCTGGACTTTCCTTTCTTTTTTGGGTAAACAAGTTGGGTTGCTGTTCAGTTTCTTAGAGTATCGAGGATAGGAAAAGTAAATTGATATTTCAGAAACTGGAATATGCATCCTCACTAAGAATAATAGATGCGGTAGAGGCAGTAGAGTCGAGTTATTATTTTCTTTGGGTTAATGTGGAACCTGGCATTCTGGAATTTCGTTGCTTTTCTTTCTCTGCATTTTCTCGTCAGAGATGTTCTCATTGTTTTATGGACTTTGGAAGTATATGTTTAGTAAGACCGAGTTTCATGTACTCATTCTTGGAATCAACAAGGCTGGGAAAACAGTAATGCATCGCTTCTCTTCTCCTGTTTTGATTACTGAACTCTGTTACATGATTTTTGAAATGCTAAAGTTGGTGTTGAAAATATTTGCTAGACATTGCTCATGATTCTGTAATCTACTCATTTGTAGACTTTGTTGGAAAAGTTAAAATCAGTGTACTCAAACCTGGAAGGCCTCCCCCCTGATCGAATTGTTCCTACTATAGGACTCAATATTGCTCGTATTGAAGCATCGAATACAAAACTTGTGTTCTAGGACCTTGGAGGTCAGGTATGTCAAATTCATATAGAAAAATTAGAAGTCTTTCAGAGTATTTTAACACACCCGAATCCGTGTAAATTGTGAGAGAAACGACTATATTTTAGGTAGAGTAATGTTAAAATGTCATGGACTGCTGGCTAACAGTTTATAATGGTTATTGAGCATCTATTTCCAACTAGGATGGTCATCTTTTTCAGTGTTTTACAACCTATTGGTGTTTTTGTTGTTACTTTTAGATGGCAGCTAACCTGGTTCTAGAACAAACGAATTAAGGGCATTTGTGCTGATCATAATTGTTTTTTTGTTTTTGTACTGATGATCATCGTTCTTAGAAATGCCACAAATGCTTTGTAAATATCAGCAATTATATATGAAAAGAAAGACTGAGTTTCCCCCTGTATACATTGAATCGAATCTATGAGCTCTCTTATAATCAAAAGTACTTGTATGTATTAGCAGTGAGGTGTAGACAAAGTTAGCCAAAGTTCTGCTGAAATTTTCTCTCCCCTTAATTTCCTTAGATTTTTGTGTGCTTAATTCATACTTCATTGGGGATCTTAGAGCAGCTGACGTCTGAGTGTACCTTAGAGTTATCTCTATGATTTTTTTGATTTCTTCTGCTGTGAAGTCTTTTGGGTCCAAGGTTTCGTCCACCAACTCGAAATGCATGTCATTCTCATACATTTTCCATGTCTATTGTCCATATTGTCAAATAAGAAGGAAACAGATTATGATTTATGAACACCAAATACAAGCAACGTGATGGAATCACAGGGTTCAAATGAAACAAAACATTGCTTGAAAGTAGACTCAGAATTCTAGGAAGAAGTAAATATATCAGCTTGAAATTTTGTCTCCTATAAGCAACTTAATGTGAAGAGAAAACCTTAGGTGACAGACCATGACACTCATAGTGCAAATCAATATAACAGAGGAAAAGGAAGAACCTAGTACTTACTAGAAGTTCTTATACTGCATTATGCAGTAGATATGCATTCCCTTCATTTGTTCTTAAGATCTAGGGATAGTAGAACCATAATTGATTAGGAAAATTACCCGTTGGAGTAGGTATTCGCCTTCAGGTTCATTCTTCACTTCACTGATTTTCCGGCCACATATAATCTCAAGCACAACGACACCGAAACTGTAAGTATCAGCCTTCTCTGATAACAGACTATGGATCGCATACTCCGGTGCCATATATCCTCTGATGGATAAAATCAACTTAGCTATCATATAGGTAAAGAGCGAAAAAAAAGATCTGATGGCTCAGTATCCATCATAGCTCGTCACACATATCATGCTGTGAAGCCATGATGCATATGCAAAGTTGTGAACTAATGCGACAACAAATTCCAAAGGAGTTCTGGTGGGTTTAGTTAGTTTGGCTTTTGAGAGCTTTTTAGGTAGACTTGGGCCTTAGATTTTTAGGTAGACTTAGGGCCATAAATCAGCGAGCTGAGAAGGCAGAGGGAGCTCGCCGCTGTAGCCAGAGAAGAAGAAGAAGAAGAAGAGAGAAGATGCTAAAGCTGCTGCTGCTGCCGCCCGTATTCAAGCAAAGTTGGACGCGAAGAAAGGTCGGGAAAGGGTAAGGGTAAAGCAAAATAACGGAATAAAAAGTTTCTTTGATAACTGTAACGAATATCAAAATGATTTCCTGCCCTGTGGGTTTAATGTGATGGATATTTCGACAATAATAGCAGCTGAAAGGTGTTCAGACCTTTTGATTTGTGCTGCATAATCAATATCAGACACCAGGGCCATCTCCCAAGCCCTTGTTGATGTGGAAAATCGATTGATGCCTGAATCTGCAATTTACTTCAAATTTCAGTTCATATGTCATTTGATTTTTTTTTTATTTCTAAATATTAATAATTAAATTTATGAATCATATAAGATTATGGAAAATATAACCTGAATCAAACATGGAAAAATATTTTTTCGAAAATATATTTAAGTAATAACCAAACAACGGAAATTATAATATTTTACTGTAACTTAATGTACTGGAATTTGCTTTACAAAAAAAAGTGGTTTACAACGAAACAAACGGACCCTAAATTATTTCTACAATTTTTTTTTCCTTCCCGTGCATTGGATTGTTTTGTCTGGTTATTTGATATTATATTAATATATAAATGTACTTCGTTTTCTTACATTAATAGTACTGGCTGCTTTTTTTCGAATTTTAATATATGAAGTACATTTGCTTTAAAAACAAATTCGTAACTAGTAGCCGGCCCATGTTTTCTGGTAAACGGTTTTAATAATTTTTAAATAATAACCCAACTCACTATTCACCCAATTACTTAAACATTGATCCTGACACCTTCTTTTGCTCTAGACTATTGCTTTGATAATGTGCAATAAATGTAAAATATAGCTTCTAAAGTAGACAATCTGTTTAGAAACATGAAGTGATCCTTTGAAGGCATGAAGGCATCTAGCTACTTCATTGGATTATTTCTCTAATTTTGGGATTAACGTTGCTGATCGACAGCTAATTTATGGCTGAAATGCCATACACTCATAAAGTAGGACACTACAAGAAAGTCAAGCTTTCGCCACAGACTCTTTCCGTTTCGTCACTAAAAAATCAGGTTTCAGTGACCAAATTCTTCTATTGGTCAGTAAAGGTACAAAGTTATGTCCCCTTCTCACTCTCCGTTACTATAAATAAAAAACTACTGTTACTAAAAGTAAAAAATCAAATGACTTTCGCAGTTGTCATTTAGCGCCGAGGCTTCTTGCTCCCGCAAATATTTCCCTCTGTCAAATTCTTCTTCTTACTAGCCTCTCACTTCTCTTTTTCCTCTTTCTTTTGAGTTCATTGCCATTGCCGGTGTGATTTTGAGACGTATTTGTGATTGGAACAGTACGAAGATTTTCCTTGGTCTCAAGCCCAAAGCAATCACTACCAAAATTCTCTTCTCCCCTTTTTTCTTTCTCTCTCTCTTTCGAGTTCATTGCCCATTGCCGGTGTGATTTTGAAACATATTTATGATTGGAACAGTATGAAAAATTTTCTTGGTCTCAAGCCCGAAGCAATCACTGCCAAAATCCTTACTGGTGTCAGGTAATTCGATTATAGAGTGTGCTAGACTAATTCAGATTAATCTTGACTCAATTTTATTATTGCCATGTGGACTCTCAACCTGGGCATTGAAAGAAAGATTGGTTGTACAGGATAATTTGAGGGAACTGGAAGGGCCTCAGGATTTTAGTTGGGTTTTAGGATTTCCTGTCTACTTTTCTTGTTTATTCTTTCCTTTCGTAAATGTTTTATTCAAGGGTTTTCGATTTAGGCAATGTTGATGTTTGAATCGATATTGTCATCTTTAGATTAGAGTAGGCAATTGTTCATGGGCTAGCTAATTTTATTTTCCTTTCGGTTGAAGAGAAGTCTTTGCTTCCTTGCATCTAATGCATGTTGTAATACTAGCAGTACTGTGTCAACGAATACTTTAATGAAACTAATACAGAGGCAACAGAGAACAAATCTTCAGAGGATGTCGTCACGAAGGTTATAAGGCTATTATGGACTCAAAATTCACTGATGAAACCTTCGTAAGCTTTTCTGACTTATTGGATTGATTTAGTGTAATCAGTTGTATTGGCCGTTCACTTGTACAGTGATGCATCCCTCTGTTTTGTCAGTTTATTGGTATTCCACATATCAACAGTGAGTCAACAAGTATAGCTTACAATGGGTGATTCAGTTTATTGGTATTCTGAAATCTTGACGGAATCTTGAAATGAATCAATAGGTATAGCTCAATTAATGCAGAAAAATAAAAAATTTCAGAAACAAAAAAATAGCACGAAAATCTGCATGCTTTACTAAAATCAATCATGACAATTATTGCCCTGTTGGGAGTGGCCATTTAGAATGGAAAACGATCATCGGGGCAAAGCAACTACGACCAGCCCGTCTGACTTGCGGTCCTCATCATCGACGACTAAAGATAGTCATTGTTGCCTCCCTGCCCCGACAGAGGTGTTGAGTCCTTGAAGACGAGCTGACTTGACGTCACAACATCGACGAAGCTTCGCCGACCCTTTGCAGTGGCTGAAGAGCTCTTACGACGACTTATGCCAGTTGTTCCTAAGGAACCCTCCGTCCCATTTTTTTTATAGTGACGAAGTTCGATTTTCAGCACCATATATATGATCGTAATCTAATTGTAACTGTGATCAGTCTTCAACATTTTGGGTTCTCTTTTTTTCTTTCACTTTCTTGATATACTTATTTCAGGAAGAATTGACCAGCTCGTCTCTAAAGAAAATGTTTATTTGGTAAATTTTTCGTAACAATAATTCTAGCTACCATGTACGTCTCACTTACAGATCTAAAACAAAATCGGGCTCACTCGGCGAACGCTACCGTCACCAAAAATACACAAAGTCGTCACTAGAGGGGTTTGGATTCAGTCTAGACCATACGGGTCCAGACGCATCCAAACCCACGGTCTAGATTGAATCCCACGAAATGGATGACAGAGAGGCCACCACGTCATTTAATGAGGCTCTTTGTCGTCGGCTCGACTTGGCTCCAGACAGGTGCACGCGTCTTTTTGTCTCCACATCTGTACCGGTCGGACACTATAATTTAGTGCGACCACACCTCCGACCACTGCGGCGTGAACACGTGTTTTCAGCCATTTTATTCCCAAATAACCCATTTGAAATCTCATTTCGAAATCTCAACCTTTGAATCCCTAACTCAAAACAAAAAAGGATTAGAAGGCTCCATTGTCTCTGCTTCAAAGTTATTCTCTTCTTTATTTTGGGTGAGTTTCAAAGTATTGTTTAGCTTGTTGGTATAAACTTTTTGTCTCTTTTGAGTTGTTTAGTTTGTATATATTCACTTAAAGAGAGAGAATCAAGTGGGTTTGTATGTATTCACTTAAAAGAGAGAGAATCTGAGTAAGTATTGATGTTTCTTGTTTGTAGCTTATTGTTTGTATTCATATATTAGCTGCGACAAAGAGAGTAAAGAGAGAGAGAGAGAGAGAGAAATTTTGATGCTTTTTGTCTGTATGCTGACATTCAAAAGTGTGATTGTTTAAAGATATGTGGTCTGACACTAATGGTCTAACTTTAAAATGATTTATTGTGAATGAATTTGTGATTTGACGCTAGTGGTCCAATGCTAGTGTGGTTTATTGTGAAAACGCTAGTGGTCCAAAGGTTTATTGTGAATGAATTTGTGGTCTGACGCTAGTGGTCTGAATGAATTTGTGGTCTGACGCTAGTGGTCTAAAAATGAACTGCAATTGAAAATGATGTGTAAAACTTGGAGGTCGGTATGTAACATACGACCATGAATATACACCAGTAAAAGACTTATCAATTAATTAACTTTATGTGTTTGGCAACGAACAAATAAATGAATAAATATGCATGCTAATTAGACCTACAGATCAGAACCTTTTTTTATCGATTTTGCTGATTCCTACTTTGTCTTTCGGTATATACACAAGCAGTACGAAAAGCTTGCTGCCTTTCTTTAATTAATAATTATTAATTTATAAACCCTTAATTAGTGTTAAATTTAGGTGACAGCAAACCTTATAGCCTTATCAACAAACCAATTTAAGTTATGATAGTGGTGTTGCTCTTAGTTTATATTAATTACCTGATCAGCCTCTTCAAGATAACATTTCGTCTGCAGTTTTTATTGTTGCTGGCCACATTTTAATAAGCTCGTTTCATTGGTTGAATTTGATTTCCTTTAGCTTAATTTGTCGTAGAAGGATGATCAGAAACTTGTTTAATCATCATTATTTTTATTCTTATATGGTAAGTTAACTGATTGTTATATATATGAAGGAAAGTGACAAGAAATTACACAAATTTAGGTCTAGCTTCTTTGTCTAATTACCTAGTACGCAATGCTGTTTTTTAAGTAGCTAAGAGTGTTGTACGTGTAAACTTTTAAAGTGTGATCTTTGGATTTGCAATAGATTAATGATCTTGATAATTCTTTGTGACATTGTTCATCAGACAATGAAAGCTTCATCTAGCTATTTATATACAGACTGTATAAGGACTTATGCGCATATACCTTCAAAGATACCATTTCTAAGGATATATATATACACATATGTGTATGTGAGAATAGTTTTCATTTTGTACTTTAGCTTTATCAAGGGGTTGATGTCCAAATCAGTAGAATTAAACAAACACAAATTGCTTCTAAAAATTTTGGTGTGCAAGTGAAATCTACTATTTATAGGAAATAGTGTATATTTTTACTAATATGTAGCTATTAAATTAAACAGGTTTATAGATGGCGGAGATGCATTGCGACATTCTCCCAAATATTAATAGGCGAGGGTCTAGTAACACAACCAAACCCAGATGGTGAATCATGTTTTTTCTTTGGTCTCTCGTTCAACAATTTTTTTATAATTTTTTATTTGTCTCATTTGTATGGTTTGTATGGTTGGATTGAACAGCTGATATGGTTCGAGCAGACAACGGGAACGTCGTAAATGTTTGGACCTTAGAGTTTAGAGATGACGAACATGCATACGACTGGTACAATTGTTATGCAATTAGTGCTGGGTTTAGCATCCGTAAGAATGACTCACGCAAGAACAAAGAAATAGGATACATTACAAGTAGAATGTTTGTCTGCAGCAAACAAGGATTCAGAAAAACAAAAGATGCCCAAGTTCCAGTACAGAAGAAACGACAAAATACAAGGACCGAGTGTCTTGCTTGTTTCACCGTCCAACGGCAGTCGAGTGGGAAGTATTGCACGTTTGATTGGTGTGCACAACATAACCATGAACTAGCTACACCATCGAAAGCCCACCTACTCCATTCACATAGAAGTATTAATGAAGTGCAGCGCCTCGAGGTAGATGATGCAGAGAGAGCCGGATTCGGCCGAAGCTAGCACATGATTTGATGGCAGCTTAGGCAGGGGGTAAAGAAAAGTTGGGATTCACTCGAATGGACCTGAAAAACTATTTGAGTTGTAGAAGAAGTAAAACCATGGAGGTTGGGGTATGTGGTGTTCTTTTAAATTGGTTTGGCAATCAGTACGATAAGAATTCACATTTTCTCTTTAGGGTTATGTTGGACGATGATGATCGCATGACCAATGTCTTCTGGTCTGACCACGACATGCGAAATGACTATGCAGTCTTTGGGGACTTCGTTTCATTTGATACTACGTACAGGACAAACGATAATCACCGACAGAGTGTAGTATTCAAGGCATGCCTATTGTTTTATGAGACGGCTCAGTCATTCCAGTGGTTGTTTGAGACATTTGTCGAGTGTATGGGCGGAAAGGCACCTCAGTCTCTCTTTACTGATCAAGATGCAGCTATGCTTGCTGCAATTCCAATGCCTTGCCAGACACACGTCATTTCCTTTGTATCTGTCATATTCACCAAAATGCACTCAAGAATCTTGGTTCTTTGTTTGGCGAGAAAGAGTTCAAGAGAGATTGGGCTAGACTTCTTTTCGATAGTGACATGGACGATTTTGAGCTTGCTTGGTTTAAGATGATTGATGTTCATGATCTCTATGACAACGAGTGGCTGGAAAAACAAGAAACGCGAGACGTGGGCCCCAACCTATGTTAAAAGTGTTTTTTGCGCAGGTAAGAGGACTACACAATTAAGTGAAAGCTTCAATGCAACCTTGCGTCGCTACTTGAAGTCTGTAATGAACATGGCCAGATTTCTCCAATATTTTCAACAAGCAATTGATGACATGCAGTACAACGAGCTTAAATCTAACTTTCAGATGCTCGACAAGTTGCTTATTTTAAGGGTGGAGGACCCGATATGTATCCACGCATCTGAAATTTACAGCCCAAGTGTTTTGGCACTTTTTTTGGAACAGTGGGAGAAATCTTTTTAGGTTCGTTTTGATTGTCTGAGAGAGGTGTTTAGCTTTAAAGTGGCTTCTCTACATGTTTGCAGTCGGCACCCATCCCATATATGTTCAACTGGCTAAGCAACATGTTGTCACAACCACAAATGAGTTTCATAAATGTAGTTGTAGATATTTCGAGTTTGTTGGTATAATCTGCTGCCACATCATCTAAGTATTGAGACAGAGGCTGAATTGCTTCGCAATTCCTGAAGACTACATTCTTGAATGGTGGATGCGAAAAGCAAGGGCAACATCAGTTCCGAGATCCATTCCAAGCACACAAATGATCCAAATTTAGAGAGACCAGCCAACCGCAGGAGATACATGAATCTCTACTCCTCTGCGATATCAAAATATAGAGATATGCCAGAAGCGTGAGAGGTCTTCCAATGTACTACGACGGATATGATCAATGAACTTGGGGAGCTAACACCTTCCACACAGATGTATGATGTAGAAGCTACATATGGAGCACAAATGAGAGATGAATCTCTAGCTACCCTAGCTGCGACTGCAAAGGGGTTCAAGGCACGACAGCCCAAGCATTGAGACAACAAACGGCTGAAAAAAGCAATTGAACTAAGAAAACCGTCGCGGTGCGGTCGTACCATTGGCACGTCATCCCAACCAGTCGCTCGTCACTTACATTTAGAGAATGAGCCAAGGTACTATCGGGCCCCATTTCTTAATTTTCAGAACTTAGTCTCTCTTTATACTCCCTTTTTATTTTATTTCTTTGCAAGGGTCGAGCGATGATGAGGAACAATCACAATGTGGATGGTTTAGGAGCCTCAACGAATTCTAGAATATCCCTTTGTGGTAGAATATTATATGTGAATATTTCATTAAAATTTTTGATTTGGTGATCATATTCTACTAACTGAGCCTTTTTCTATTTTTCTTGACAGTAGTGATGTATGGTGTCGAGACATAAAGCATGTTGGGGATTTCCTATTTTGGAAAAGAAGTTATGTTTATTGGATGCAAGTTCTTCGGTGACTTTGTTTTTTTTTTTTTTTTTTTGTTTGTAAGTTTGGCAGATTTCTTTTTCTTGGATGGATGTTCTTTTTTTTTGGATGGAACTCTTATAAAGTGGATAAAGACCGAATCTAAATTTTTAATGCCCCAATCTCCCTCCTAATATGTGACTAATATATTAGGTCAGGCGGTATTGTCTCAGGAAAGGTTGGCTTTGAGAGCAACTAAAAGAAGGCAAAACAGATATAAGAGAGATCCTTAAGTAATGAGTAATAGAAATGAAAGGATATAAAGAGAGTAGGAAAGTGTGCTGATTGTACTTTTGAATAAAGAAGAGGAGAGAGCAAGAGGAATGAGGAATAGAGGTAAGAATAACTATGACAATCTTAGCAGAGTAAAAAGATGATAAGCTGGGCCTCTCTCTGATAGCCATAAAGATAGAAATTCTCCGAACTATGGGGCTCTCGTCTCATCCCCACTTAGGTCGCTATAGTGTATTAAAGGTTGTATTCCTGGCAGCGCACCCTCCTATGTATAGGATCCCCAGCATCATTAAAAATCTGTTGGAAATGCTTGGAGGGAGAGAGAGGATTCGATCTTAATCTTGAGAAAACAATGTCATATGCCTAAGACAACTTAATAAATACTTGCATCACTACAAAAAAATAGGTGGTGCGTGGCCAAGTGATGCACCCCCCAGTGGCTCTGAAAGACACACCGAAACAAGGCCAGCAATAGAAAAAATCTCACAAGACAGGCGACGGTTTGTTGTATTGCGCCCCACGGCTTCGCCAAGGGCTTGGCTTAAAGACGTAGCTGCCTATATGGAATTCAGGGCTCAAACAGCGGGAGAGAAGCAGAAGAAGGGGAGCGCACACTCTCGCGAACATTTCAAAGGATTATTATCCCATCAATCGATTTCGATTTATCCAAAAATGGGCCTCAAGCAGATTCAAGGTGGGAGGGTGCCTGAATAAAAACTTTCCCCCAGATGTACGTTTCGCCTGGGGCCTTCGCCCTTCTCGCGAATTCTCTAAGGAAGAGCAATACGCGAAAGCGGAGGAAGAATAAGATCTGTGTAATTTTCCAACGGACTTCACAAGACTATCGCTTTAACATAACGCACCAAGGTCCACCGGGCAAGACACGCAGAAAGCGTCCTCTGGAAATTCCACAGGAGCGCCCAGATGCTGACCGCAAAGGAGCCCTGGAGAAGAGGAAACAAACAAAGAGCGAAAAAAGTCATGGAACATTCACCGCGACCAGGGGCCCGTTTTTTTTGGGAGCGCGAGGACACCATTATAGCGAAAATACACAAGGGCAAGTTTCCGCCCACACCCATGCGTTGCAAGCTGGGCCTAACTATGCCAGACGACAAGATTACTTAAAGACACTGCGGGGTGTCTTTGGCAGAAAAAAAACTTACTACTATGGCAAGCACAACCGTATGGAAAAATAGGAAATCCCCAATTTAAGCTAGCCCTGTTTTTCTCCCAAATTGGTTGCCGCAAAAAAAAAAAAAGGCCCCGGTTACCAATTAATTTAAAAATTAAATTTCCCTTTTTCCCCCCCCCCTCCAGACCAATTGCCATCTTGCAATAGTATTAATATCAAATAACTCCCCCAATTGGCCCTTTGCCCAAAGAAAAAATTTTTCAAGTCCCCCTTTTAACTTGTTTAAGAATGAAAAAAAATTACCGGGAATTAATATGAAAAAAATTTTTGCCAAAATTAATATCAATTAATAGGCCCCCCAATTTTTGCCCTACCCTTCTCTTTCCAATTTTGCCATTTTCGTTGGGTAACCATATTATAATAGAAGGCTAAGAAACTCTGGGGAAAGGGATGATGAAAAAGTTCCAAAATGTATGAAAAATAAATTAATAGTGGGGTTCCCCCCCCTAAAGAAATCCTTAAGAAAAAAACCTTAAAATTTTTCCCAATGGCCTTTTAAAGGAAAAAATTTTCCTTTTTCCCCGAAGGTAAAAAAAATTAAAAAATTAAAAAAAATATTTGGGTCCTTTTTAAAAATAAATCCCGGAAATAAGGTTTAAAAAAATAACTTTTTTGCTTTATTGGTTTTAGAAAAAATTTTGGGAGAAAATAAAAATATACCTTATGGAAAGATAAAATATCCTGGGCACCTGAAAATTTTTTTTTTTTTTATAATCCCTCAAAAAACAAACAAAAATTAATTTTCCCCAAAAGGAAATTAAAATTTCTGGTTATCCTCCATCCACAAATTTTTTTCCAATTCCGAAAAAAAAACGGTAAAAAGTAGTTTTAACCTTTAGAAAAGCCACAACTATTACCCCACAAAAAAACCCCAACTTCGGCCAAAAAAAACAATAACAAACCGTTAAGAAAAATTCCCCTAAAAATTTTCGGTAGGCCGGGGAACAAAATAGAAAAAAAAGTTGTTTTTTTCAATTCTACTTTGAAGTAGCAAATAAATTAGAATATGTCCGATATACAACGATAAGAGGTTATCTAGGGCTCTTCTGGGCGCGGCTAAGAGATAAAAAAACTGCTACCAAATTGTTTAAATTTTGACTTGGTATATATGACAACAAGTTAAATCCTCAATTATTCCACAACTAAATCAATTAAAATAATAATTATATAAACTGACACACCAAAAAAGAAAAAAAGAAGCCATACTTGATGGAGTGTCTTAAACTAGTATTAGAAGATAAGGAATATACTCAAAAAAATCAGTAATATAAAGCACCACTTTATAGTAATTTTCATCCAAAGATTTTAAAGTGGAATCTATCGAAAACCATAGAAAACACTATCAATCTCTCTAACGTCTCAAAAAAGATGATTAATTTTTCCTGTACAATTAAATTATTAATAAATTTACTTACACTTATATAACTAACTAATGTACATTTTTGCTTCTTATAACTAAATTTATCACTTTGTGCTATAATAGTCGACAATATATACAAATATATACAGGAGAAAGTTTCATTATTCGTACAATTTTGGCACACACAATCTATATATGTTGGAACTGTATTCACTGAAATCTTGAAGCACTACACCACTATTTTAATAATAGATGGACAATACATATACCAATATCGACCCAAAATGACAAAAATGGAAAACTTATCCCCATGTAACTGAGTATCAAAATACACAAAAAACGAAAGTAGAGGGATGAGTGGTGTGAAAATGAGATAAAAAAATAACAATAAATCACAATAAACAGCGGGTTAGGAAAAATAACGTTGTCAGAGATACTAAATTGTCTCTCTTCGCCAGAAATATCTATTAAGTTGTCTTGGCCAATCGTTCTTTGAGAGCTAAAGATCTATAATTGCCCATTAGGCCAAGTTCAAAAGATTTGATATCCGCACTCACTATAGACATATTAGCCAAGAAACCATGTATGGCAATTGAAGAAGACTGCTCATGATGCAAGTCAGGAATGAGGAGGAATCATTTGCATTCCCAAAAATTATCCATTCTAAAGTTTTTAACAACGTTGCAAAGAGAACACCCTTTATGATTATTCACCCTGTAGGCTTTAAAAAAAGCTGTAAATCATAGTTTTAGGGAGAACCACTTCTCCCCCATACACGTAGTCACCAAGTATCTTTCACAGCTTATCACACATATATTTTTACTTTACACAGTCAATAGAGAGCCGAGTTAAGTTAAAGGCAAATCTAGAATTGTATGTGCGGTCTTGTCACACAGCTCCTCCTAATTACCATACTGTAATTATTTCCTAATATATAGCGCTGTAGTAAAATTTTGAGGTAAATAAAAATCCAACTCTCTATAGGAAGGAAAACCATTAGTAATAGCTAACTATAAAATCTTTTTAAATTTGAGCTTACAAGACACAAATAGGTCCAACTGAGGGATAAAAAAAATGTAGATATATAAATAGAGAGGGAACATATTTGGTATATATAACAAAGAACTGGTTCTCATGAGCAATAACATCAGAAGTGGGTCTCATCTCCCAAACGTTATATTCCATCCCTCACCCTGCTTACTAACCACCTCTAAAAAGAGTTAAGAGAAAGGATTAAAAATATATATAAAATGAGATGGTAAAGAAGCCTATTAAGGAGTATCTAACTTAAGGTCTTAAATGAGGACAAAAAAATGTTTGATAGTGAACTATGAGAATAATCTCTCTCTGAGGCCTAATAATTTTGTTTTCTTTGCACACATATATCATAAAGCCAAATAAGTGGATTACAAATCACCACACAAAATAAATATATCAACTTAAAATTTAAATATATCAACAGTAAAAAAAATTGAAAAGACTCAATTAAGCTCTCTAACAACACTGAAACTTCTAATTGGTAAAACGATACTAAACACGTCCCTCCGGTTCATCCACGTCATGGTTTTGCAAATAATTTTCTAACATACTTGGTATATCATATATCTACTCTCATCTTCCACGACATAATCTCCCACCCTTTGAAAGGAGTATAGTGGGCCTATAGTTTGGTATCTAACTGTAACCTTATTTTCTATGATCCGATGTTCTAAATCTGTTCTCCTTCTGCATTGCAATCAAATGAGGCACGTAAAAAATTCTTAGGAATATCGCGACAAACCACACGCTATCAAATGATGTTAGCACAATTCATTCATTAGTGGCAGGAGCAAAAATTATGACAAGACTAGGTTCTGCCCACTTTACCGGCACGCTCGCTCCCATCTTTGCTTTGGTTCCTCGAAAAGATTCTGCACTGCCATAATTTCTACTCTTCCTAGATATCTTGGCGCTTTAATAGATCCTAGGCAATGAGGTTCCAATTTTGTTCTGATGTCATCAAGAATGATTGAAGTGGTGTAGATTTATTATCAGATGTTCTTAAGTAGGCAAGAAAGACACATAAATCAATATACATAATAATATTTTTTTTGCTGTCCCCACACAAGCCCGGGGCATTCGAGGAAGCGCCTCCATCTCTATAAATAGACAAAAAAAAAAATGGATAAAACTGAAACGCCGGAAGTGTCAATTACTATATTAAAAAGCTACCATTGGATATTTGTATATGTAACAACTTGAGAAAAACATCCTAAATAAAGGAACAAATGCAAGTCACTCTAGCTCTCCACGAGACAAAGAAGAAAGAGTATAAAGAAACACATGCATATGAAACACACACTGCACATTTCATTCCACACCCACGGGGGCTTAGGAACAGGAAAGTATGAAAAAGCCTGGTCCACTACCCGTGACAAAGCTTAACATGTGCAATTTGAAAAACTCATGCACGCCAAACATATGCCACTTCCCGCTGTGCACTTGTTATTTTACAACCCAAATAAAATTGAATTGGACCCTTTCTTTATAAAAAAAAAAAAATTAAACCAACCTCCTTCGTTTCTCCACCCTTATTGACTTTATCTAACACTCTCTATTTCTCTTTTCTCATCACCTTACCCAAAGGCTTTTTTATTCTCCCGAATTTGACAAATCTCGTTATGTGATTATTATGAAATATATACTAAAAACACGGTTTATATTTTTTATGCCTACTTCTTTTACTGGTTAATATAGCTTGTTTTAAGAGGTTTTTGCCTTCATGACTTATTTATAGATCAGCGCTGTCGCCAGACGGGCCGCTCACCACAAACACAATCATGCGTATCACTACTGGTGTGGACCTCACTACTAGCAAGAAAGCCTCACCGACCCCTGGATTAAATTCGCTGGGTTTGGAACCACCCAACACATAAAAGGACGGCTAGAAGGCATCACAATTAATTTAGGACTGCAATCTGGTGCCCAATGATAAGTCGCTGCCGACAAACAGTAAGGGAAGAAGAAAAAAAACCCATTTAATTGTAAGACCCTCGACATTCCCTCATACAACTACCAACATTCACAGTAACGCCACACAATCAAAAATATATTACTACCGGCCGCCCTTCACCGTAAATCGTGGCCACGAGATCGGAGGGAGGCAAAACATAAAATCAGCAAAAACTAGGATGACTTAGAAGTATCAACAGAAAACATAACACAGGAAGCACACAATACACAATCTATATATAAATGTTAGTAATTATCTGATCGTGAGTATGGTCTCTAGATGAAGTAGAGAGAGAGAGACACAAGCAACATCAGAAGAAAACGAACCGCTCGAGCTGATGCTACTGATAAAGATAAGAGAATTAGACGCGCGACGAGAGCAGCATTGGAACAGAAAGAGAGACGATGACAGGGAGAGGATTTTCGAGGGATAGATTGGCGATTTCGACCACACTGGGTATAAGATTTTGAAAAGTAACTGAACCCAGACATATGGAGGGTTTGAAATTCCCCAAATGATTCCATTAAGCCAACACATGGGTTTGTGTGAAAATAGATGAGAAGTGGATTTTTTGGAAGTAGCAAAAACTAAAATTGATATAAACCCAAGGTACGCGCAGAAAAAGGTGTAGTCGAGAGAACATAAATTATGAGTGGGTTAATCCACGCCAATACCCCTCCCCGTCCAAATTTGGATATTTTTTCCTATGTCCCCCCGTTTTTAGGGCCCCCCCCCTTTTTTTTAGAAAATAAAATCATATAAATAAATCCTTTGTTATAAGATGTATAGAGACGACCAAAATCCAAGTAGGGTTCTCGGACTGCCCCGAACTGACCTCGCTCACCGATCAATATGAGCCGAAACAGAAACAAATATGATAAGTGCTCATTTATATAATGTTACGATCCGTGGTCCTTGTCTGTGGTCCATTTTGGGAGAAATCAAACAAAAAGAACAACTCCGTGGGGTCCTGTAGCCTGGGCGTTGGCTGACAGCACGTAAAATCCGGTTTCTGGACTGAATCGCAAACCGAAAAGAAATAAGGGGGCTACCAGAAAATCGGGGTGGTGATAGGAGATGAGAGGAATATTTAAGGGACGGGTAGGCTCCTTTAGAAGAACTAAAAACGGGAAACAGCGAAAGCTAGTGGAAGATTAATAATTTCTCCGGTGTCTCTTGGCTCATAAGACTCCCCGGAGGGTCTAACTTACCTTAAAATTTTTCTCACATTCTCTACCATCCGGTCTGGCGTCGCTGTTATTACTATCATTAGATATTGCTCTCAAAGCAGCCCCGAATAGAGGCAATATTGGTTGCTCAGACTCGTAGATATCAGATGGTACACTTACATCATCACAGGATGAGCTATTTTTCAAGACACAGGGACTTTCTCTTACTTACTGGTCCCTTAAAATGTTTTCCGGAGGCGCGTACACATGTTTATTTTTTCCCACAGGGTTTTGAGGCGATATGAGTTAAATTAACGAATTTTTCATACCTCCAAATAACCTAGATGATATGGTCGACAAACAAATTCTCTTCTATGTGTTGATTTCTGTTGATGCTGAATAAGAACTGTCCTCTATGAGAGATTTGTGCTGAAAGAAATCTTGAAAACCCTTACAAAAACGACCCTGGAGCACACCACACGAAATAAGGAGAATTCTATACTATCACATCACATTACAACAATACAATGCTTTTCAAAATACTCTCTTGGAAGAAGAGAAGGATTAGAGGACAAAGAACGAAAATGTCAATTAGGAACTAGATGAATCTCCCCCGCCCACTTATATCTGAGGATCACGAGTGATTTTTATCACCTCTACAGGAAAGATTGAACCAGCCAAACTAGAATATAGTGTTGATTACGTTTCTCTCCAAAGAAGGCGAAATCCTCTCACTCTTGTTCAGGCTTTCTATTTTTCTGCTACTATCCCACCCTCAACGATTCTTAAAAAAAGCCACTTATTTCGCAGATCGTGGCGTACAAAAGAGTTACCACTCCCGCGCATTCTATAGCTTGCTGCTTTGCTTAACAGGTGTGGTGTTGCGCCAGGTTGAAGTACATAAACTAGATTTTGTGCCTTCTTCCAACTAACGGACGCTGATAATTTTGTCTCACCGGGCGGTAAGAAATTTACAAAGACCAATTAGCTCATCCCTCTGGAAAGAAGGATCAAAAAAGAGCACAAATACTCTTTAAAAGAACAGAAACAAGCCAAAGAACAACGGAGAGCTCTTAAAATAAGAATATTGAAAAATAGGCCCCCACATGGAGAAAGCCCTTGTTATGCGATAATAGAAAATATGAAGTATTGTGCGCAATATTACTTATGGTATAATCTATGTCGAGTATGTAATTATGGCTTTTTTTCTCCCCCGGCATGGGCAGAATCCTGTTGTTGCACACTGTATCGGGGTGCAGACTTCCCACCTCACTTTCGGCTATCATAGCTAAAATGGAGTAGTAAGGACCGGGCCGCTCTCTGCGTATTTTTGGTTGAGAATCGATGTCTGTGGGCCTAGCAGGGATCAAAGGCGAGTTCTCGCTGGCCACCCATGTCCTTTTATTCTTCATCATGGTAGGGCTTGTCCGCATTCATCATCCAAGGTCTGAAGCCGAGAACTCGTCCAGTCCTCTCACAGAGAAATTATCTGTATTTGAGCAGAACAGAGACAGACACCACAACCATCCTACACAAGATTCCTGCCTCCCTCTTGCAGATAAAACATTATGAATTTCAGTCCGCACAAGGATCAACGATCTGAAGTCGGCTCTCTAGTATTTTCACAACTGTCTTCCAGAAATTTATGCTATCGTGGCCGTTGTTTCCTGGAAGGAAAGGCCGCCCCCCTCTTTTTGGGTTTTGTTTTTCCCTCCATTTTTTCCGTCCCCCTTTTGCATTATTTGAGCCCCTTTATTTACAATCCGGTGTAGAAGATCGGTGGAAATTTCATCCCCCCAAAGGTACAATTTAGTCCAATCTGTCCATAAAAATCAAGGCCAGGATCCGGGCAACTCTTAATCTTCACAAAGATTCTCACTTATCGCTTGGATAGGGAAAACGTGAGGCAAGAATTAAGATATGAGAGAACGCACCAACCTGTGGCTCCTCTCGGGACGAGACAAAAAAAACATTTATGCTTCTCCCCTTAGCTGGAGGGAGATATAAAACCATGACTACTGATTTTCAGGAGAGGATGTGTTCCGAATGGAGAAAGTGCCCAATAGGGCGCAACATCAAGGAGAGAATGCGGGTCGCGCCAACACTGGCTGCTACATTTTGTTCCCCAAAAACACAATTTGATGCGGGTTTGCTTTCCCAGACGGCTAACCTCCCCTTTCATACTAGTAAATGTGCTCCGGCCCCCTTTTTACTCTCTCCCCTTAATCCGATTTTGGGTATGTCATTTTCGTTAGTTTATTTCGGCTTGAGGGATAAACCGTGCCGGGCGAGAGATTTATAAATCGGCCTAGAGGTTTATAAAGTTTTTCTATTTTGGTGTTAAAAGATCCTTTTCTCTCCTCTGGGGTTTGAGTTTGTAAACTATATGAATAGAGGAAATAGATTTAAAAATTTTCAGAGGGTATCCTAGGGTGTCATAAATGAAAAAAGATAAAAGACAGAGACCCTGTCATATTATCACATTTTATATTTATTTGTAGATGAACTGATTGTTTTGATGATATGTAGTAGTGGGAGGCAGAGAGATTTACTTAATGATGCGTGTACAATAGTTGTTTCATAATATATTGTGTTATAATCTTATAAAGGATGGGTTAAACCAAATTATTGGCGGTATAAAAACAACACATTCCTCTCAAAAACTCCTTCTGGTTGGGATTTTTTAAAAAGATAATAACTCGGTCAGTGTCTATCTTCTATGTTGCATGGTGCAGATATTTGTCTGTCACTCATCAGAAAAGGCGCCGCGATCTATGAGTTATATTGAGAATAGACGTATGTATTGATTAATAAGAACTCTCAAAATAGAGTACCAAAATAGATAGACTCAAATTGGGGATGGGCGAGAGAATGTTCAGAGAATCGTAAATTATATACCTGATTGTCTTTGGGTCAAAGCTTTCTGACGGCAAACATCACCCCCCAATTTAAAGGGAGAGATTCTTATAATCAGGTTATTCATATAAAAAAAAAAAAGAGAGTCATCATTAGGGAGGGTTTTCTCTTGGGTGTTTGGAAATGGTAGTTTGACAGCAACATCCCCGGGACTCCTGGTCGAGATTAAGTACCTCCTCGCTGGTTGGTGATAGAGTTATATTAGATGGGCGGCCCCTGGTGGCTTCGTTTGGGATGTCGTTATCTGTGAAGTCAGGTCCGCAATGGTTTTGCACACCCGTTCCGTTATTTGAAGACTCAATTCTCCAACCAGCCTCCATATCAAGGCGCACACAACCGCGTGGGTGTGTTGTTCTAATGTTTGTAAGGAGGACTATTAATAATTCAATGTGGTTCTGAACTCTTTGTCGTGATTATTCTGGTCAATGGGAATAGAAAGTCATCAAAAAGACCATAATATCCTGGGTCTTAAAATTATTTAAAAATTGGGAGTATATTGGGAAAAACCAGTTGATAGTTGAGGATAAATCGGCTGCAGAGCACACCTATACAAATAGAAACCTCACTCCAAGATACAAAAAAAAACTATTATCATAGACAAACCTCGGAGGAGGACTTCTCGCACAATCACTAGGGAGCTCTTTCTCGTAACCATCCAAAGGCATAGTATATCAGTTTAATAGGGTGTCTGCCATCGTATGAGGGGAGACACTATACGGACCACCGATTCTAGGGCGCCCCCTGGAGCTCCTAGAGTATGAAATTGACCAACATAACCAATCCGATGATACTTCTCTGTGTATAGAATTACTATGCATACGAACTAAAATCTAATTAGCTACTAAACCTATTTGGATATGGTTTTTGCTCCACGATATAAGAATAACACAATACCCCTGCGTAGCGGGACTCAGATAAGGACTCTCCTTTCTCCCCTGTTTTTTATTCGCTAATGCCTTCTTCCCTCCTCTAATGAGTTCCAGTCCTCCCTTTAATTTGGTCTGTGGCTCTATGTAAGTCGGGTTGGAGGGAGTCAAATTGACCAGCAGCACCCAACACACTTGATAATCAAATTGAGACTGTAATATAGAAAGGAGCAGAGAGTACCATCATTAGGAGTGATTTCGAGACGAGGAATCCGTGCTGAAACTTTGAAAATTTTGATAAAACTAGGTTGGTTCCTTCCCTCTCTTATCTCCCATAACTTGGCTTTGAATTCATTTTTCTCCCACACCCCCCACTCTTCATATTTGAAGAACTCATGCCGTAGGATAACTCACTTGCTAGAAGACCGCGAATTGGGTTGATCTGATGCTTTATACTGTGTTGCTCTTTGATACAATCTGGTTTACCCGAAATAAAGTCTTCCGTGATAATTTTGAGCCTGATGTTTAAGGAGATGAAGAAATGCTGCCTCCAACGTTATAGAGAGCATTGTGAGGCTTGGTCCCATAAGAAACGACGTCTTAGTTGGCAACCCCCTGCTCCAAGTCTTCTTAAGATCAATTTCGATGTTGACTCTATTCAGAGCACAGGGGTTTCTCCCTAGTCACAGCCTTAATGCTTGCTATTTCTTTCATTGTCCGTCAATAGTGCTGGTGAGGTGGATTAGGATGGGTAATTGTCTAGAGGGGGTTCATGTTGGGTTTTGCGCAAGGTGATCCAATCCTTTGATAAGGTGAATGTCTGGAACATGAGGTCACCCCTGCTGGCTTGCCATACATGTTGCTGGTGTAGCATCCCTCCATGAGAGAAACTCCAAGCAACCGGAATTGATTTATTTGTATTAGGAGTACTTTTTTTACTGGGATATATGGAAAGCACAGCTCATCTCCGAGATTTTGCCCCTAACCTCACAAAAGGGGTTTGGTTCCCAAAATTTTATTATTTTCCTTCCCGTTGCCGGGGGGTAGTAATTTTAAAAATAAGCCCACGAAACAAACCCGTCCAGCCCCAAAGTTCTTTCAAAGAAGTTCCCCCCCGGAATCAGCAACATTACTTTGTTCGTCACAGGGATTGGTCTTTTTCGTCGAGGGTGAAATCCTTAGTCTCAGGCAGCTTTTCAATGATCCAAATCCCTTTTGGTTCCCTTTTTGGATTTTCCCAGATATTTGAGATGTTCGTTTTTGCTGCTCCAATATACCGAGATAAAACATAAAGAGCAAGCACAAAATTCTCACTGGCTCCCGATTTTATTGTGGCCTTGAAGAAATCTATATGGATGAGATCGCCACGTTGTTATAATAGCATATTGTGAGTATATATAAAATAATTGATCTCTATTCCTAGACGAGACTTTGGCCCCCCTCTATTTATGGGATGCTCGACTTTCTGGTTCCACGCTCATAATGGTGGGGGCAATTTAAGATATAGATTCTCTAGTTTTGTTCAGAAAAAGAGGATCACAATACGAAGATTAGTTGGCTCTCGCTGCCGGGAATAATTATATGTGGTGTCACTGGCACATTAAGGGTGGTATTAACAAAAGCTGACTGTATTGCAAGCTATCTAAAATTTTTTGATTTTAATATAAGAAATGCACTTATCGCTTCGGGTTATCAAAGTTGGCAAAACACCCTAAAACATTGAGAAATTTTATTTGTGATCTATCTGGAAGTGGATGAAATGAAGAGAGCAGACACACAGATTCAGCAAACACGTATTGGGGAGAAACCCAAATAAACCACTAGAGAGACTCCACCATATTATAGAGTTCTCTCACTTCATACCACTCGGAGAGTCATGTAAAAGCTGAAAAGTGAGAAATATTCTGCAATATGATATGTAAATATTGTTATATGATTTGGTTTAGGGGAAGAGCTCCAAGATGTACAGAAATAGACAGCACTCTGTTTTGTTAGTTGACTGTACTGTGCAACCATATATTTCTCTTGATAAGAAAAGCTCAATTAATGGAGGACAATGCAAAATTTCAAAAACAAATAAATTGCACTAAAATGTGAAAATGACATAGAAAGTATACATTAAAAAATGAAAGAGTGCAAAACTTTGAATGCACAACGTGAACCCAGAAATCAAGAATCAACTGCAACAATGCCCACATGTCAATATGAAGCTACTGCCATAGGCCAAACTGTTTCTCCGCGATCACCCTCTCATTGCGGCTGGTCACAAATTTGACCGAAAGCAATTTCGGTGACTATTGCCCACTCGGGAGTGGCCATTTGCAACAGAAATAACTGTCAGTGTAAGTCCGGTTGGCCCGTCGTTGTTGAGTCAAAGAAACCGATTTGGGTGGCTGCTTGGGGTCATCGGCCAATGATGTTGCATTTTTCTCCTAACGGCATGGAGATCGTTGGTGTGAAGAAACGGGGACTAGCCCATCCAAAATACGAGGCCCATCGACGTAACCCGCGCTTTGAAAAAAAGCATATCTCACACACACTCTAAACTTCATGGTTAACTTCTTGCAGCGGTTCCCCCCTCCCCCCCTCCCCTGTACCCGAAATTATGCTTTTGAAGTTTTGTCTGTAGGTATCGAGTTGCCGTGTATTGCGTGTCAACTTTTAGACCACGAAAGCACATGATGACGTATGCTCTTCGGTTCCTGCGAACAATAGAGAAGCATTAACTAGCAATAGATTTTAACTAATTTTCTCTATCGGAAAAGCAAACCAACACATATGTAACATGTCCCGCGTTTCACAAAAATGAGAGATTTTTTCTTGTATGTTTTATAAAATCTTATTCTCTTTGCCCAATCATAACTATGTTTTAAATTTTTGGGAATAAAAGCATGCGAGTTAGTTTCTTCACCAATGAATAAATTAATGGTCAAAAGAACTTCCAAAAATTGTAATTTGATTCATAAACTTCCGCCCATCTCTCTATATTAAGAAATTCCGTTAAAACATCTCACACTCCCCCTTTAAAATAGTTGTCCCCTTTTTAACCTGATTTGAGTCTTTATATTATATATTACCACACAAGCTTAACTAATAAATAAATACCCATAACTCCTCCAAAATACTTTAATGAAAACAAATATCATTCCCAATACCAGACTGACGGGTTTTCGGTCGGAATTGGCAGAGATTGTCTTGTGGAGAAACTGAGCAAAACGTAGCCATACCATCGAATTGGCCACCAACTGTATTTTCACTTGGTCAATCACCCTGAGGGTTTAAAGAACAAGACTAAGTCATCGCTTGCCATTAATCACCTGATCCATTATGTGGTGGAAAAATTATTGAAATGGAGTGTTCTTGTCCGCCTTTTATATTCAACAGAAAAATATGGCCCAACTAAACAACAGAGAAAAGAAGATGAAAACATAACCCAATAAACTCACAGACAACAAACTAAACAAGAGTAAAACAAAAAAAAGAAAAAAAGAAACCGTAACAAATGGGAAAATATTAGCTAAACTCAGTTTCGGTAGATTGATTCTTGAGAGAATCCCCCGTTAGAGATACTCATCTAAAAAGTTCCAAAAATTTAGACTATATGTATTGTGTGCATGATAATTGAAATATGCCAAACCATTATAATTTACCTTTTTGAGTTATCTTTAATCAGGGGAAAAAGAGAGAGCTCACCCTTTTTTGAAAATTTTACTACTAAGAAACTGCCTTCCTTAAAATCAAAGGCCATAGTTTTTCGATGATTCTAGTAGGGTACAATAAGTATAATCGGGTTTTCTGTCTTCCCTTAATTGGTTAACCCCACCAACTGAAAACGCCTCCACACCTCGTCGTTTTTATATTTTTGTCACTTGGCGGGTTTTTAAAGAGACCAATAAATTACTAATGGATGGTGCCTAATTGCACCGGGCTCCGAACGAACGCCCCTTAAGTTGGCATCCCGACACCGCGGTATATTTTGGGGGTTTCCGGCAAGTCCGCTTGGCTGGGCGCCCAGTTTTTTTGTCATGAGAGAAAAGGAGGCTGAAATACAAATTATGTATCCGCTGAAAAAAACCTTTTTTTTCTCTTTCTTTCTTGTCTCGAAAAAAAAAAAAGGTTTGGAAAATGGAGAGTTTTCTAGAAAATAAATTATTTACCATCAGCGCCGTCAATTAATGGGTGGCAGCTAAAGCAAAAAAACCTGATTCAATCTTGAGACATAAATTTGGACAATAAAAAAACCAAGAAACACGAATCTTGGCTTATAAATTCACTACCAAACAGTCCTCTTGCAGACACATACATATTAGCTTGACTTACCGGGGGATTTCTTGTGTGCTGGCCCCCCCCCACACAAATAACTTGAAAGAAAATTCTTTCCCCGGACTTCATTCCACCTCTGCCGTCATAAATATAGACTGAAGAATCGGCTATTGGTGATGATGTTGCTAAGAGATAAATTCTGCATCCAACAAGAGCTAACCCCAGAGACAAAAAAAACAAACCCAGCAAGAATGAATTATTATAATGCATTACGCTTAATCCCTCCAAAAATTATTTAAAATTTTGCTTAGACAGTATTTCGATTCGATTACAGTTCCTGATTCCCACTACATACCTCCTCCGACATATTTGAAAGAAGAAAAATTATACCAAAATCAGGTTGTTTTTAATTAAATATTTTCGTGATCTTTTCATTGCGGAAAGAAGTCGAGTTGTTAAGCGAAGGTAGAGGGTATAGTATATTTATGAGGTTGTTTAAATTAGGTCACTCTTGTCTCTCTGGTAAATGTTGTCATGAATGATAAATAAATAATTTTTTGACTACATTCCCGAGTCCAATATAAAGGTCCCTCCCATCAATTTAGACTCTTAAAAAATTAATTGTTCTATTCGGACTTTGCAAGTTTTCCTTAATTTAAAAATCTTTCAAAATTGGGGGGAATTAACGAAAAATTCCTAAATTTTGACTGTCCGCTTTTCCCTTATAAAGTGGTTAATTCTTAGTTCCCACTATACATGGCATAAAAAATCACCACTCTATAATCAGCTAAACGCTCTCAATGGACTAATATCACTTCATGAAAAATACAAACATCCCCCATGCAGCCCCATTCTACAGATGTTTCATGCGAAGGCAAGACAAAATACCAACCACAAAATTGAAGACCAACAGCAACAACCTAAAATTTGAAAAAAATGTGCACACTCATGTATAGGTCGCACACTATATGGTGCCCCTCCCCTTTTCCTAAATTCCCCATTCCCTTCTTACGGTCTGTTAAATATTCCGTTCACACAAATAGCATGGAACGATCTGGGCGAAAAACGAAACCCAATAAAACATTTGAAATTTCATTGCCTCTACTTTGGGCATACAAAAATTATAATTTTCATTTACTACTGGTGCTCGGCAAATGCTGTTTATCGGTATTCAATATGGAGTTTCATCTCAAATGCGTTTGCAAAAAGTAAAATTACTTGGCCCCCCTTACTTTTTTTTCGCCGATTTTATGTATAAAGGGACCATTAAACTATGAATTTTCAGATTCTACTACGAGGGAGAAAAATCAAAAAACGGAAATAAGAAAAATTCGAGAGAGGCCCCCAACCACTAAACCAAACCCATAACTATAATTCTAGAGAATAAGATGTCACAACAAACATACCCTCCTCTCATCCAATTATTTTTTACGCGAGGCGGCGCGCC